>BDSI01000013.1:1440331-1600918 GCA_003117195.1 Eudorina sp. 2006-703-Eu-15
GCTGACGCCGGAGCTGGACCGCTGGATGGCGCTGGTACTGCCGGAGCTGGAACGCTGGAGGGCTGGTGATGTCGGAGCTGGAACCGCTGGAGGGGTGATGTCGGAGCTGGACCGCTGGAGGGCTGATGTCGGAGCTGGACCGCTGGAGGGCTGACGCCGGAGCTGGACCGCTGGATCGCTGGTATCGGAGCTGGACCGCTGGAGGGCTGACGCCGGAGCTAGACCGCTGGAGGGCTGATGTCGGAGCTGGACCGCTGGAGGGCTGGTATCGGAGCTGGACCGCTGGAGGGCTGGTATCGGAGCTGGACCGCTTGGGGGCTGGTATCGGAGCTGGACCGCTGGAGGGCTGGTATCGGAGCTGGACCGCTCGAGGGCTGAAGTCGGAGCTGGACCGCTGGTGGGCTGACGCCGGAGCTAGACCGCTGGGGGGCTGACGCCGGAGCTGGACCGCTGGGGGGCTGGTATCGGAGCTGGACCGCTCGAGGGCTGAAGTCGGAGCTGGACCGCTGGTGGGCTGACGCCGGAGCTAGACCGCTGGGGGGCTGACGCCGGAGCTGGACCGCTGGGGGGCTGGTATCGGAGCTGGACCGCTCGAGGGTTGAAGTCGGAGCTGGACCGCTGGAGGGCTGATGTCGGAGCTGGACCGCTGGAGGGATGGTATCGGCGCTGGACCGCTGGAGGGCTGACGCCGGAGCTGGATCGCTGGTATTGGAGCTGGACCGCTGGAGGGCTGATGTCGGAGCTGGACCACTGGAGGGCTGACGCCGGAGCTGGACCGCTGGTGGGCTGACGCCGGAGCTGGACCGCTGGGGGGCTGACGTCGGAGCTGGACCGCTGGATCGCTGGTATCGGCGCTGGACCGCTGGAGGGCTGACGCCGGAGCTGGACCGCTGGAGGGCTGACGCCGGAGCTGGACCGCTGGGGGGCTGGTATCGGAGCTGGACCGCTCGAGGGCTGAAGTCGGAGCTGGACCGCTGGTGGGCTGACGCCGGAGCTAGACCGCTGGGGGGCTGACGCCGGAGCTAGACCGCTGGGGGGCTGACGCCGGAGCTGGACCGCTGGGGGGCTGGTATCGGAGCTGGACCGCTCGAGGGCTGAAGTCGGAGCTGGACCGCTGGTGGGCTGACGCCGGAGCTGGACCGCTGGGGGGCTGACGCCGGAGCTGGACCGCTGGGGGGCTGGTATCGGAGCTGGACCGCTCGAGTGTTGAAGTCGGAGCTGGACCGCTGGAGGGCTGACGCCGGAGCTAGACCGCTGGAGGGAGGGAGGTTGGGTGGGTGGGATATCTTGCGCCACAGGGAGGGAGGTTGGGTGGGTGGGTGGGTGAGTTTTCATGCGCCACAGGCAGGGAGGGAGGGTGGGTTGATGGGATATCATGCGCCACAGGGAAGGTGGGTGGGTGGGAGGGTTATCATGCGCCACGGTGAGGGAGTGTGGGTGGGTGGGTTGTCATGCGCCGCAGGGCGGGAGGGAGTGTGGTTGGGTGGGTTGTCATGCGCCACAGGCAGGGAGGGAGGGTGGGTGGGTGGGATATCATGCGCCAGAGGGAGGGTGGGTGGGTGGGTGGGTTGTCATGCGCCACAGGCAGGGATGGAGGGTGGGTGGATGAGTTGTCATGCGCCACAGGGAGGGAGGGAGGGTGGGTGGATGAGTTGTCATGCGTCGCAGGGCGGGACGGAGTGGTGTTGGGTGGGTTGTCATGCGCCAAAGGCAGGGAGGGAGTGAGAGTGGGTGGGTAATCATGCGCCGCAGGGAGGGAGGGTGGGTGGGAAGGTTGTCATGCACCAGGGGGAAAGAGGGAGGGCGCTTGGGTTAATCATGCGCCACGGGTAGGGAGGGTGGGGGGTGGGTAATCATGCGCCACGAGGAGTGAGGGTGGGTGGGTGGGTAATCATGCGCCACAGGCAGGGAGGGAGGGAGTATGGGTGGGTGGGTAATCATGCGCCACAGGGCGGGAGGCAGGGAGGGAGGGTGGGTGGGTAATCATGCGCCACAGGCAGGGAGGGAGGGAGTATTGGTGGGTAGGTAATCATGCGCCACAGGGGGGGAGGCAGGGAGGGAGGTTGGGTGGGTGGGTAATCATGCGCCACGGGGACGGTGGGTGGGTGGGTAATCATGCGCCATAGGGAGGGAGGGAGGGTGGGTGGGTGGGATATCATGCGCCACAGGGAGGGTGGGTGGATGGGTGTATTATCATGCGCCACAGGGAGGGTGGGTTGGTGGGAGATTTATCATGCGCCACAGGGAGGGTGGGTGGGTGGGTGGGTTGTCATGCGCCACAGGCAGGGATGGAGGGTGGGTGGATGAGTTGTCATGCGCCGCAGGGCGGGAGGGAGTGTGGTTGGGTGGGTAATCATGCGCCACAGGCAGGGAGGGAGGGAGTATGGGTGGGTAGGTAATAATGCGCCACAGGGCGGGAGGCAGGGAGGGAGGGTAGGAGGTGGGATATCATGCGCCACAGGGAGGGAGGGTGGGTGGGTGGGTAATCATGCGCAACAGGGAGGGAGGGAGGGTGGGAGGTGGGTAATCATGCGCCACAGGGCGGTAGGCAGGTTGGGTGGGTAATCGTGCGCCACAGGCAGGGAGGGAGGGTGGGTGGGTGGGATATCATGCGCCACAGGGAGGGAGGGTGGGTGGGTGGGTAATCATGCGCCACAGGGAGGGCGGGAGGGTGCGTGGGTGGCTGAGTTGTCATGCGCCACAGGCAGGGAGGGAGTGTGGGTGGCTGAGTTGTCATGCGCCACAGGGAGGGAGGGAAGTAGGATGGGTTGTCATTCGCCGCAGGGAGGGAGGGAGTGTGGGTGGGTTGTCATGCGCCACGGGGAGGGAGGGAATGTGGGTGGGTTGACATGCGCCACAGGGGGGGAGGATGGGTGGGTTGGCATGCGCCGCTAATGTTCGGAATGCCCCATCGTTGTAGGATGACGTGTTGCATGGACTATGGATGGAGTGCCACATGCGCGGAAAGTTACGTGGTGCTGGCAAATGGTCGGTTTACGTGGTGGGTATGTTATTTTGTGAGGCCAGAGTCGCCGCCGCCGCCGCCGCCGCGGCGTCGGTGACGTCACCGCCGTCCAGCCCCCGCTCCCGCGCCTCCGCCGCCAGTGCCGCCACCGACTCCGTGAGCCGCTCCCGCAGCTCTTCCGCCGCCGCCGCCGCCGGCCACCCGCGCGCCGACATCTACGCGCAGATCGCGGCACTCGGCAAGATGACGCAGCCGGGCGCGGGGACGATTTCGGCCATCAAGGCGGCGCGCACGGCATTGGCACCATCACGGCTCGCTGCCGTCAGCGTGCTTTCGTTTTGCTATGTCCAGTCCCTCGTTGCCCTCTCCCTGCCAATGGGCTGCATGCTGCGACCACAGGCGGCCTATCTACACGTTTCCGGGCCGCATGCTGTTCATTGACGAGATGACGAGATCAGCTTTGTCGCGCAGGACCACCACCTGGCAACTGCAGCCAGGTGGCCATCAACACTCTACCGGAGGTTCCGGGCCGCTCGCCCCGTGACCTGCTGGTGCTAAACGGCCGGGACCTATCTGGGGTGGGCGACCCACTGCAGCGCGCCACCACCGGCGGCGTGCCGCTGCACGCGGGCGCCTACCTGCGCCGCATTCGGCCCGCCGTGTACGCGACGCCCACGGCCACGTCGGTCGTCCAGGCCCGCGCCACCCAGCGAGGCCGCGATGTGCGGGATGCGTTGCTGGGCCCGGAGGGCAACACGATTCGACTGGTGGAACATCAGCGGCAGAGCGGCGACCCTGACGGCCAGGGCCTTACACAGCTGTCGCAGTACTTCGCGCAGCCAGGGCCCACCAAGTCCGGTGCCCGCAAACTGCTGCGTTTCCTGCAGAGCCGCGTGCCGCAACCATCCGACTGGGCGGCCTTGGTGCACACCGGAGAGCACGACCCGCGTGTTGTCACTGTCACTACACCGGACATCATGCTCTGGCATGACCAAGGGCGGCAGAGGTGACTCCAGTTGGGAAGAACATGTCAGTTCTGGGTGCAGTAAGCTACAGCCTGGCCGGAAACCAACCGTCAGTTCGGGCCAGACGTCATGCTCCGGCATCACAGTGCAAGATTGCGATCACAGTGCAAGATTGCGCAAGCATGACTTGGACTTTATATCTTGCTATTTTCGTATGACGAGGTGGCCGAGCGGTCTAAGGCGCTAGATTCAGGTCTACTTGGTACATCCAAGATTAGAAATTTCTAGTCCGGAAGGGCGTGGGTTCAAATCCCATCCTCGTCATCATTTGATGCTTGCTTTTGTCTTTACATCTTGTCTTTGGCTAGGGGTCCGGCTCCAAGGGCGCCCGAGCCCGACCCCGCGGCCGCCATCAAGCCCAGCAATATGCGCAAGCCCGGCAGCGGCGGCGGCAGGGCATCTTGGGCGGGACGCCGAAGGGACATGGTGAAGTATGATGACACGGCGGTGTGAGCGCATTGTTTCGACTCTCGACGTTGGTCGACCTGACTAGTGCTGCTGGGAACTGCCGCGGGGGCGGGTCTGATGTTGGCTAAGAAATTGCAGCAAGTTGGCTGAAGCGAGAAGGTATCTCCATACAACGGTTCTGTGTGCTCATGGAAGATCGATGCTCATGGTGTAACACATCTAAACGACGGTTTTGTCTCCATGCATGTTGTGTGCTGCTGAGGGCTGCTGTCATAGTACGCCGTACAGCCTGTTCAGAACGTCCACCCTTTCAGGCTGTATGATTGGAAGGATAAGGAACGATCTCGAAACCACAAGAAAGAGCTCACAAGAAATGGGAATCCTAGTCATGCACTCTAACATGTCGCCACATTTCATGAACACGGCGCACAAAAAATACGATAGTTGCAGCCGAGGGTTCGAGGGTTCGCCACAAGTTACGATTTATACTTTACCGTGACGTTCGTTCATGCACACCATTACACGCAAACATGATCATTAAGTGCCCCAGTGGTAGATTTGAATATTCGAGATCACTCAAACAATCGTATACCGGTATATTTTCTGGCACGACGCCCAGATGTCGTCTAGCCGGACGCCCCCGCGATTTCTGCATAACATTTCCTTTGGTAAAAAATGATTTCGCTTTGCGGCTTCCGCAAGGGTTTTAATTTGGAAGGCGACTAAGCGCGCTTAATTACGGGCAACGCAAGGATAGCGCCGCTGAATCAATCACATCATCCCGAGTATTTCTTCACTTTAATTGGTTTTACTTAAATCAACATATATAAATTGAGTTGCAAGTCTTCAATGTTACCGCCACAGCGATGATATCTGCACAGTCATAATATAATGACGAAAATTATTAGTAAGCATACATTATTGGACGTGACCCCCAATAATGTTTACTCCTAATTTTCGTCATTAGGGATCCGGAGCGCGGCCTGCACTCGCTTTGACATTCGCCCTATTGAACATCACAGGACATACCGTAAGAAGGAAAACAAATCAGAGGTTGCATGAATGAACGTCATCACTGCGGATCATTGGTCCCCTTCGGTCAGGCGCCCTTGTGGCTCCGCGGCATATGCCCTCACCGCAGGTTTCTCAGCCGTTGCTTGTGGAATTTGCATTTCTTTTCTTTGACACGAGTCCGGGCCAGGCGGGCCAGGTCACGCCTGCGTGGTGGCTGGTTACCGGCGTTGGGTCATTTGGCTGGGGTTGCACCGCAGTCGCAACAGCTCGCCCGACAGGAGGAAATGGTACGAGCCGCGGCTCGGCAGCGCTTCGAGGAAAGTCACTCCCCCCAACTGCGGGCAATTTCATAGATTGGTAGCAATGGTGTTGGTTATCCTGACGCCCCTGTAAGGCATTGAGTTGCGCCGGTTATGCTGAGGGGTTGACACGTTTGGCGGCTCTTGCGATGGAGTTAAGTACTGATCTGAGGGGTGACAGGAGCCGGGGCCCGTACCCCATACCGCACCCAGCTAGCCTGCAAACATCAAACGCAGCTCGGCCGGGGGTTCATAATCCAACTGCAGCTATACTCTTCACGTTGATCTAGGGCCGGGTGCAGTCGTCAGGATTCGGGGATTCGGGCTGCTTTGGGTGCAGCAGGACGCAGCTGCATCGCACTTGTGCATTTCGAACGACACACCATGCACCCATCCACGCACCCACCCAACCGCACACCCATCTACCATCTACCCACAAGCATGTGACCGGGGCAGCGGACCCTCGCCAGCTGGCAGACGCGACGATGTCCGCTTTCGATTGACAACCTGCCGACATGCTCCAACCAACGCGCCATTCATCTCAGTCCTACTGCGTTTCTATCTATATGTAATTCTACGGACTGGGGCTTAGACCTTTCCATCCTCCCAGGTCCAGCTTTTAAAACTACGCGGATTTCATTTATGAACCAGCAAAACATCCTTCACATACATACAATAAATATACCAATATTGATCAAATACTGAACATTTGAAGTTGAGAATCTCATGAATGGGAATCTTCAACCTTCAACCGCAGTTAGTACAGAATACAGGAATCTCAGACTCTGACCCCTCATCGAGACCCACAATTGACAGAAATTTTCCTTCATGCAAACAACATCTTTTGCACAATACACTTAGCAAAGGAGCTCGTATGCGACTGTGGTACCGCACATGGGTTCGCCACAGGGTGGCTATCTTAAGATATGAATATATATTCGGCCGAAAATCTTGAGGTTTGATAGATACTTTCCCTTGGGAGAAAAATGAGGTTTTAGATACTTATGGCCTCTCGCGCGGGGAAAAGCCCCCTTGAGTAGATAAAATGCCGGCAAAAGCTCCCTCCGACAGATACTTTCAGCATGATTGGGCAAGGAGTTTCTCCGGCCGTAGATACTCTGCAAAATAAGATAGCCACCCTGGTTCGCCATGCCATGCTGTCGTGCTCCTGAAGCTGTAAGCTTTACGCGGACGCATCCCAGAGTTTCTTTCGCCCCGGCCCGCTTTCGTTTGTCATTGCAGGTCATTGAACGAGGCCGCGCTAACTCTAATGAGCCTGCTCGCTCAGCAACAACAGATCCTTAATATAAAACAACAGATCGCCGGTCGCGGGACGCGGGGAAAACTGCACCGCCGCGATTCAGACTCTGCGCTGCACCGCATTGGCATGGTTCAAAAATCCTTGAGCCATGGCTTAGCACGCCCTTGTTGTCATCCCCGTACTTTCGTACAGCGGCTCTGGTGCAGCACGCCGGTCTTTTGCGCGCGATTCAAAATCGTGTACCTGACTGCCCGAAACTTGAGTATCCGAAAAGTAACTTTCAACTGCCAGTCAGCAGCATCTCGTAGGCCGCGGCTAGACGCACAACGGCAGGAGAGGGCCGGAGCACAGTACCGCTCTACCCTGCTGGCCCGCTCCTTGCTGGCCGTCCCCTGCGGGACCCCATGGGTGACCCACAGTATGTGGAGGCTACCGGGGCCCCCATCGTGTCGCCCGTGTATCTGTCTCACATGCCACCGTACGGCAGCCCCACGCACCCAACAGGACGACGGGTCAACGTGTTGCCCGCGTACGTACTATCGTGCCAGGTCGTACTGTCATGAAAGCAGGTCCCGCGAATAAATGCCCCTTCCCTCCCCTCGCTTTCTTCGGGCGACAGATCCGTAGGATCCCTACCTTTTACTTGTCGTTTTCACCTGATGCATGGTCAACGCTAGACGCTACCATCCACTCTGGCATCAGCAGCCCTGCTTCCACACCCCGGCAACAGTGCTCCGGCCCCGGAGTGCTCGAGTATTCCATCAACAATTCCATCAACCACCCAACCCAGGTGCCCGAGTATGGCCACCACACTACCACAACTTGTCCAGTCGTACATTTTTGTACGACAAGAAAATATTTATGATATATACCGTACTATTAGAGAAATGTTATCAATTCGCTATAGTCTAGGCGGTCAGGATACAGGATTCTCACTCCTGAGACCCGGGTTCGAGTCCCGGTAGCGAAATGAATGTTTTTCTCATAACGAGGCACAACCAAGTGTTTTGAAGCCTGGAGCACTCCTCCAAGGTTATAGCAGACAAGTGGTGGAGGCAAAGCGTCGGCATTGGACCTAGATCATACACTTGGTAGTTGATGGCGCACCTGCCAATGAGCAAGGGTACGGGTAGCTGCCATGGCCAGTGTCAGGCCCGGCAATGCAACGAGATATGTCACATTTACCACACACACACACACACACACCTCGCGGCTCGGTTATTTACACCGGATCGTGGCTTCAGAAGTGAGAAAGGGGCTGTCGGCTACGACGGGGGTATGGGATCATTGAGCCCTGTAGGCGATGGCCGCCACGGGTCAGGGTCGCGCTCGAGAGTTCGTGCCACGAACTTCGTGGCTGCCGATAGGTCACTGTGGCCCGGCCAGCAGGCGCTGTCCGCCATAAGCCCGCTCCCGTGGCGGACACTGTAGGCCGCTCCCGTGGCGGCCTACAGTGTCTGAGCAGGTTTCCTGGGAGGGGTGGCTGGACGTACCACGCCCCAGAACTACTTAGATAAGACAGCCAGCGCGGGCCGGCCCTAAACCGGCCGCCGGTGGAAGTATGAGACCGCGAAGGATAAGGCCAAAGGTAGAACTGAGTATTTGACTCCCTGGTAAGAGCCGGACTACAGGCTCGGAAGCCTCCGAACTGTGTGCCTGGGGACCCAGGTGCCAGGACATGAAAGGACAGGAGGGAGGGCAGCCCACCGAGGCCCGCGAGGCAACGGTGCCGCACGGGGTCCAGCCGGAGACGAGACGGCATGGCTGAAGCTTTGTTTCGGAGAGCCAGCGCCGTACTTCTCAGGGCACACGAGTGCTGTAGGTCGAGCAAGGGGGGACGTGGCCCCTCACGCCCTTCTCCTTCCCCCGCAAAGGGAGGAGAGTACTTCGGCGGTCCTTCCGTTAGGGCTGGGTTAGCAACCCTTGGCAAGCGTCAGGCCCGGTCAGATATGTATGTCACACACACGCGCATTCACCGGCAGGTCATCTGGGACTGGGCGGTTCGAGCGGGTTTTCCGCTGCTGGACATACACCGGCTGTGGCAGGGGCAGTTGTGTGGCTCACCGTAGGGGCATTGCCGGGCATTGCTGCGCCTCTTGCACGTCACGCGCTCCTGATCTGCCTGCCTTCGAACACACAGATACCGTACACCGAATCAGTTTTCTTGTACACGCACACGCACACTTTATATCGGATCGGGCGGGTTGCGCCCCGAACACGCGCACACTTTGAGACACCCGAGACACATTTTAGGTGCATCAGGTGTGGCCTCACACTCAAGAAGTATCAAGCATCCCCAGCGATTCTCTCAGCCGGACGCTCCGCACCCCCACTGCGATATCCGCCCTAGGGGGTCCGCCCCCACGGCACCCCGGGGCACCCGGCACCCCGGGTTCGTTCTACGGGTTTATTTATTTTTTTTTCAATTTAACCCCGGGGCACCGCCCTCCATCCGCCGTCTTGCACGGCCGAGCAACGCCTGCTGTTGCCCCCACCGCCGCATTCCGTCGCGTCCCGCGCCGGTCCGGCCGGGTCGGGTCGGGTCGGGTCAAGTCGGGTCCGACAAGGTCCGGATGCTTCCTGCCGGTGTTAAGGGCGTCGGCCGACATGGCCTCCCAGCGCTTAGCTCCCCACGCGCCCTCCCTCGCGCCCTCGCATGGCTGTCACCCGCACGCGCTCACACACCACCACACGGCTCAGTAACCTTAACACAACCACACCCGGCCGCCGGGTCGGAACTAAGGGTCCACCTTGTAAAGGCTGCACATCAAACACACACAGCAACACACACGCACATGCGTACCTCGGTGCACGCGAGCAACCAGACATATACACTACAGGCAACATCCAACGGAACATATCATGGGGTATACCACTATCATTTTTATTGTGTGTATTGCTTGCACCGCGCTTAGTAGGGTAAGCTACTCAGATGGCCGCCGCCGCGGTCTGCCCTCCCAGCACGGGAGGGATTCCTTTCCAGCGTCGAGTGGTCGAGTGGTGGGTCGAGAGGGGTGGGCGCGTCCGCCGGAGACGACCCAGGGCCAGCCCTTCCCCACCTCGGGGCCCACAGCAGACCCCCAGCCTGCAATTGAGCTGCTCGACGGACCACCACAACCACACACGGGGGCGCATCTGGGGCCGCCCGCAGCGGCGCTGCAGCTGCAGCTTCCGGACTGCGGCCAGTCCGCGGCCCCGTCACTGCCACCTACCGATGTCCGGGTCATGAACACGACGCCCCGAACCCCATGCCCATGTGCGAAAAGCTGTCGTGCGCTGCTGCTGTGTACCTGGGGCAGTCCCCGGCCGAGAGCGAGCAGCTGGAGCAGAAACCCCCCCAGCCCTGCACCGCTGGCCCTCGATATAGCGCGCCTCTGTGACCCAAAAAAAGACGCAAGCGGTCCCCTTTCCTGCCCTCCACACGAGCAGCAGGTACTCCGCACCGCCGAACGACAACGTCAACACGCTTCAGCCGCGCGCCCAGCTTACTCGACCGACCTACTGATTTCCCGTCTCAGCACCGTCGGACGACCAAAACGCGAAAACGCGCAACTTGGTTCGAATGAGTGTACCCCGCCTTGGCCCGAACCCCCGTGTCGCGCTCGCGGTGGAGCTGCGAACCACCACCTCTACCGCCGCTGACAATTCCACAATCCGTATCACCATCGCCACAAAGCGACATGCCCATGGGTTGCAGCGCTGTGGCGCGACGACAGACGGCCGGCCGGCCGGCCGCTGCCGCACGGACCCATGGGTCCGGACGACCAACCTACCGGCCTGCCTGGCCCTGTCGGCATCCACGCGCCAGGCCATGGCGCGGGGCGCCCGCCCAAACACCCACTGCGCGGCACCTGGCCGGGCCCACCTACACCCGCCAACCACATTCCCATCATGGAATACACCGCGACAGAGACCTCGAAAATCGAGATACTCGGATCCTGCGAACCAGGCATATATCCAGGTATGACACGGTAGGGAACAGCAGGGGCCCATGCCCCACCGCCCCACCGCCTCACGGTCTCAGCAGCTCCGCCGCCAGGTTGATGAACGCCCAGCGGTCCTCCGGATGGAGCATCAGCCCGGGGGCGGCGGCGCTGCGCACCAGGTCCGCGGCCACGCGCGCCACCGCCAGGCTGCGACCCGACGCCATGGCGGCGGCCGACGGCGGCGGCCCCAGGGCGGCGGCGCCGCCGCCGTCAGCAGCCCGCGCGACGGCGGCCGCGGCGGCCTGTTGTCCCGCGGCGGCCTCCTGCATGAGCGTCCGGCTGTACTGGAAGAAGGTTTGTTTGGCGGGGCCGGACAGGGAGGGCAGCTGCAGCGCCAGCGCCATGATGCGCTCCGAAACCTGGGACACCAGCTCCGGATAGGACAGCTGCTGCTGGGGGAGCGGGTCTAGGGTGCCCGGGGCCAGCCTGGGGGTCCCAGGCCAGGAAGGGACGCGCGGAGGCAGGGATGAGGCGAGGCCAGGCCAGGCCGGGCATGGAGGGGAGGCTTGGCCGGGGAGCGACCAGCCACAAGACCGCCGGTGACCGCAAGTGGTGACAGCAGCAAGGACAAGGCAACAAGGAAGACAGGTTCATACTGCGGGGCTGGGGGACAAGGCCGGCAGGAGAAGACCGGCAGGTAGCCGAGCCCAAGCCCAAGCAGAGCGCCTTTCTTTTTCTTTCTCTTCCGCCCACAAGTCAAAAAGGCATGGACTGGAGACCCGGCCCCGTGCGACCGCAGGCACCCGGCCCCGCACGTACCGGAGCTTGACCTGCTCCCGCAGCACGTCGCACTCGTGACGCAGCCGCACCACCTCGCCCTCGAACAGGGACGTCCCAGCGGCCGCCCCCGCCGCCGCCGCCGCGGCAGTGGTCACGTTGCCGCTGGCACCCTCCGGCAGTGACCCCCCGGCGGCGGTGCCGCCGCCGCTGCCAGCATCCGCCGCCCCCGCATCGCCCGCCGCTTGTTGTGCCGCCGCCGCCACCTCCGGCCCGCCCGTCGGCTTGAGCGCCGCCGACTCGCACACATACATGTGCCGATCCGCCAGCATCGCCGCCGCCACCGCCAGGTCCACGTCAGCAGGCGGCATGCCGCTGAAGGGGCTGATGCTGGCGGCGGCGGCGGCCGCCGCCGCCGCGGCCGCTGCCGGACTGAAGGGCGTGTTTGCCGTCGTCGTCAAGGCCGCGCTGAAGGGTGTGGTCGCGGCCACCGCCGGGCTGATGGGTGCGGTGGGTTGCTGCTCCGCGAAGGGCGTCATGGGCGGAAGCAGGAGCCCTCCCGCAGTGCTGCTGTTGTGGTGGTGGTGGTGCTGCTGTTGATAGAGATTGCCATAGAAGCTGGTGGCTGCAGTGGAGGCTGCGGCGAGATGAGGCGGTGGGTTCTGCTGGTAATGCGGCGTCGCGGTTGAGAACCCCCCAGGGCCGGCGCCGCACGACTGCTGCTGCTGCTGATGCATGGCACTGAACGGTGGCGGCGCAGCCACAGCCGATACGGACGGTCGCCTGGAGTCGGGTGGCGGCAGGTGAACCGTGACGGCAATGGCGGCGTCGCCGGTCGTAACGCCTCCGCCGCAACCTCCACCGCTGCCGCCGCTCAGCCGCTGGGGATCGGCGGCCGCCTCCGCATCCGCTTCGTCGCCCACGCGTATGTCCAGCAAGATCTGCTCACAAGGCCCCGCGGGCTCCGGCGCTGTCGTACCCAGAGACTGCGGCACGGCGCCCGGTGTCGACACCGGCACGACTGTACCGTACACGCCCGGCCACGCTGGCCCCAGCGTCGTACCCATCGTGCCGTACTCGATATCCGACGCCATCGTACCAGCATCCGAGGACAATGCCTCCAAGCGACGCTCCGAGTACACCAGACCCTCCTGCTCGTCCCGGTGCCAGCTGTCGTACCCGGACGAGCGGCGATGTACGGCGCGGCTCCCGCCTGCGCCGTTGTACCGGGGGCTGACGGCGATCTGATTGGTGTGCTGGACTTGCTGGGCGTGGTGGTGACTGTGCTGGGAGTGGTGGTGATGGTGGTGGGAGTGGTGGTGGTGGGAGTGCCCCGGCTGCCGGAAGGGACCGTGGCCGGCGCCAGCATGAGCAGCCGAGCTGTTACGGGCCCCCGGGACGTAATTCGCCACTCCATGATGGTGGTTGTGGTGGTGATGGTGGTTGTGGTGGTGCGCATGCGAACCGTGGCCCGGGTCGCCTCGTTGGCGGTGGTTGTGGTGGTTATGATGGTTGTGGCTGTTATGGTTGTTCTGGTTGACCAGCAGTGGCGACACTGTAATGAAGGCGCCCTTCTGGCCAGGCTGCGGCAGCCATGGCGGGTACGACAGCTCCCAGCCCGCGTCGTACGTGCTGCAGCTGTAGCCTGCGTTTGCCGCCACGCATCCAGCGCCGCGGCCGCTGTACCGCTGGGCCTCGTCGCCGCCGTCGTCGCTGCCGTTGAGCATCAGCTGGTTGTACGACACGCGCCGCCGCGCAGCGGCACCGGCGCTGCTGGCGGGCGCCGCCGCTGCATCCACCGGGCCGTTCGCGCCGCCAGTCGTCGTCGGCGCCGCTGCCGTTGTCGCCGCCGGCCCCGCCGCTGCTGCTGCGGGTGTGCCGCCGCTGCTGACGCGCGACGCAACGCCCTGCGGGTTGGCGCCGTTGGCACCCGTCGTCGCCGGGGTAGGAAAGCGCACCAACTTGACCTTCTTCGTCGCCCGGGCCTCGGCGCCGCTGCTGCCGCCGCCGCCGCCTCCCGCACTCGAAGCCGTCTTGGAGCCCTCGCCGCCCAATTGCTGCGCACCCGCCCCAGCCGCGCCTCCGCTACCACCGCCTCCGCTGCCCGCTGCCGCTGCAGCCGCCGCCGCCGCCTCAGCCGCCCGCTTCTGCTGCAGCAGCCGCGACCGCATCAACGCCGCGGCTGCCGGCCCGGTCGCCGCAATCTGAGGAAGGGTACCGTCGGGATCGCTGGCGCCCTCCGCCTGCTGCCGCTGCTGCGGCGACGTCTGGGCCGTTGAACCCGCCTCCGCTGCGGCCGGTGGCGGCAGGGTCCTCCGCGCCCCTGCCCCCGGCCCCCCGGGCGAGCCGGCGGCAGCCAGCGTCTGCCCCGCGTGCGACTGCTGGTGCCCCCCCGCTGCTGCTGCGGACCCTGGCCCCGGCCCACCCGGCCCACTCGGCGACGTGGCGGACCTCAGCCGTCGCTTCAGCCGCTGCTCGCCCCCACCGGCCCCCTCCTGCGCCTCCTCCTCCGCCCCCCCTGGGCTGGTGGCCCGCCGCTCCTTGGCCTCTGCCAACAGCAGCCTCGCCTCCCGCTTGATGCCGCCCAGGCCGCCGTCGCGCTTGCGGTCCGCGGACACGGCCACCATCAGCAGCCGCGGACCGCACACCGTCCAGGAGGTCACCCGCACCTCGCCGCGCAGCCAGGGCGCCAGGCTGCCGGACAGGTCCAACTCGCCCGTCAGGCAACTGCCCGCGGCGCCGGCAGCCGGGCTGCTGCGGCCAGCGTCGGCAGCTGCAGCAGCGGGAGCACTGGCAGCGCCTGCAGGCGTACTGGCAGCGGCAGCGCCCTGCTCCAACGCAGACTGGGCCGGGCCTGCCGCTGGGGGGCTGGCGGCCCGAGGACAGGGTGACAGAGCGGCCCCGGTCGCCCTGGGCGGGGAGGTACTGGCCTGCTCCGTTGACGGGGGTGCCATCGGAGGATCGACCGCACGTGCAGTGCCGCCCGCCGCCTCCGCCCGTTTCTGCTGCTGCTGCTGCTGCTGCTGCTGCTGCTGCTGCTGCTGTTGTTGCAACGGTTGCGGCGATGGCTCCTCCGATTGCGCCTTGGCCTCAGCAGGGCCTCGCGGGCATGGCGCCTCTGATGGCGCGGGACTGTTCCGCGGCGCCGCATCATCGTCCGCCCGCCGCTCCTGCTGCGGCCCCGATGCGACTGAAGCCGGTGGTGCCGCCGACCCTGACCGCTGCTGCGGCTGCTGCTGCTGGGCCATGTCGCCCACTGTGCCCCGGCGAACCCTCAGCGGCAGACCCACAGATAGGTGGGGCAGCAGCTGCGGACAGGGAAGGGACACCCAACCGGGCTTTTGTTTGTGTGACGATTGGCAATCTGTGACATCTGACCGCTCCGAAACCAGAGTGCCCGCCCTTAAACCCGCAATAGGCGGCGCTGCAAAGCGGTGGCGACCAGTCCCACCGGACATACGGCCCCCAGCTCGGTCGCATCAGTCCTCGGGACACTGCACCTCCAGGGGCAACCTGTCCATGGTCAGCAGCTGCCCCCACTGACCCGGTGTCCCGTTGGACAACCACCCGCCTCTGATCGGTCTCACCTTGCCATTGACCTTCAGCACAACGTCCACCTCCATCGCCACCTCGCGCCAGCCAGATCCCGCGGGTGCGGATGCGGATGCAGGGTCCTCCGTCCCCCCCGTCTGCGCCGCCGCCTGCGCCCCGTCTACATGCATGGCATCTGGTGCGACTGCAGGGCTGCCGCCTGGAGGCTGCCCAGCGGCCTCCCCCGCCACCGGAGGCCCTGCAGCAGCAGCCGCGGCAACGGGCGCCCCGACGGCCGCCCCCGAGGGGGTCTCCGGCGCGACACCGCCGCCGCACTCGCCGCACTCGCCGCCGCGGCGCTGTGCAGCGGCTCCCGGCCCCGTCACCGCTGCCCCACTGCGCTCCATCAGCAGCGCCTCCAGCGCACGCGAGGGCACTGGAACCGCCGTTGGTTTGCTGACCGTGAAGACCTGCTGGGTGCGCAGCGCAAACGTCCCGCGGCCCCGTCAACAGCCAGGGCGGGTCCATGCGAGACAAATAGGTTGCGGCGCCATCATGGACATGCCCAACCAGACGCCTGCGTACCAGCACCTACCAGCTGCAGCAACCCCATCTTACCAACCGGCAAGTCGCCTCACCCCGGCCCACACACACCTCCTGGACCACCAGCGGTGCCACCGTAGCAGTGCTCAGCGTGTCAGCGCCGGCCCCGCCACCGGCCCCGCCACTGGCGCCATCCACAGCGCACATCAGCAGCGGCTGCGGCTGCTGCTGCTGGCCCAGAGCGGCAACAGACTGGCCGCCTTCCCGGGGAGACGCGGCTGCATCGGCAGCCGTTGCAGCAGCAGCAGCAACGGCAGCCGCCGCAGTCGCCGCGGGGCGCACCAGGCTGTCCACGACCCTCAGGCGGCGCTGGAGCATCAAGGACTGCAGCATCTGCAGCGCATGCTCGCCGGAGGTGGACGTGGCGGCGGTGGGGGCACCGGTGCACTCCGCCAGCTGCGGGAGGGTGGCGGATTTCGGAATCGGTTTCGGGGGCCGGATCAGGAGAAACAGGGAAGGGGCGGTACCGTGACCTTTCTCCGTGGGCACTGGTGGTAGTGTGCGGAAAGGTACTGCTGCGCGCCGGGCGTGACTTAACTCAAGGACCGATGCGCTGCGCCTTCGTCCACCTAGGTCCCGGCCGGAACTAGACTCACCTCCTCGCCCCGTGCAAGGCGCCTGGTGAAACGGAGGGCGGTGTCGGCAGGTGTTACCTCGACACCTTTGCGTGTGGCCGTAACGTGCGGCATATAGCGAGCCCATTCCAGCATGACGCCTCCTAAGGACTTGGGTCGCCCGTCGTCTGCGGTCAAGATTGCAAACAAGGCGCCAGTTGGTTGCATTTCAAAATGAAGGAATTATATTACGATGATGTGGTAATAATTTACCAGCAGAGGCTCCGATAACGCGGTGAGACCTTGTTGCCTTGGTATCGGGCGTTGTGTTCCCCGTGACGCCAGGCTTCGTTGCTTCTGGCAGAATCGCTTGGCTGGTATCTGTACCGAAATTGCCTTTGGATTTTTCAGCCGTCCGGCCCGCTGTGCCTGAAAAAGTGGTCGCAGAACGTTGCCAGATCGTTGAGACGTTACGCCGTTACATAACCGACAACGGCTACCCGCACCTGAGCTGCTCTGTTGCTTGGCAGCAGCGCCACCTGATCCTCCCGCCCACGCTTTGGCGAGGCTACTGAAATTTGTCTTCTTTGTCGCGAAGTCGACAGGCTCGTGGTCAGTCGCCGGTTGCAAACCTGCTCGACGAGCAAGAAGCTCCTCCGCTTCTTCTAGACCAAGCTTCCAGAACTACAAGAGCAGCGTGTGAGGCGAGGATGTCATGATTTGGGCGATGCAAGATACGGTCCCACGTCCCAGCACGCGCGCAAAGTGCTGCGCACCGTTGGGGCAGGTGTCAATTGCAGGTGTTTCTTATTAATATACAAAATACGCAAGATGCATACAGTTGTCTGCAACCATTGAAAGACTCACCTTGCTCGCGTAATTGGTGCTCGAGTGACGCTCCTTATGTTCTGAAAAATCTACGACGCTTTCCCATGGTAAAAATGCGTACTTGTTATCCCCTGCGGAACGACTCGCCGGACGCGTAAGCAGACCAATACATCGCACCCGTCAAGGCAAGCGCACGTCCTGGCCAACCACATTCGCTGAGACATACGCTGTGTTCACGTTTTAATTCTTACCTAAAAACATGACGAGCAGCTTGCCAGCGTTCGACTTCATCGCGGCCATTTTGCGGACCTCCGGTGGCCCCTTGTTCGGGTGCATCACCTGCCCCGGCCACCACGGCAGAGACTTGACTTTACCCCATACCACCCAGCCCACCAATTGTGTTGGGTACTGTGCATCCATGCTGGCCAACAAGTGTTTCGTGCACTTATACCACTAATCAAAGCGAACTAAAGAGAGCATGTGCGAGGTACAAATCCATATTTATATCGCGAGTTGACGAAATCTATCACCCTCGCCCTGTTATGATAATTAGATTGCCCAGCCGGAAGTACGGCTCTGCCGACCGAAAGCCTTTACCGTATTCTGTATCGATCCGCTGGGCTTTTCATTGATGCTCTGACGATTTTGAATAATTATTCTGCGCGTAGGTCCTTCACAAAACTAGTCGGATCCAGACCGGTGTAGATAGATTGCTCTTCATCCTTGCCATTCAGGAACGCAAAAGAAGTCACAGGCATATTGGCAGGGAAGTCTCGGCATGTCAAAGTATGGCGTCTGGATGCTGGAGAGGTTGGTTATCAAATACTGTGACATTGGCGGCAGCTCAAGAGGCATGAGGTAGATCGTATTTTGTAGAAGCCATTGGATATGTGGACGGAGGCGTAACGGGGTAACGGATGGCTCGTGCAGGCTGTTCCTCAGCGAGTCACTCCCTGCCTTTCAGCAACATAACGCGCAGCTTGAGGTTGAGGAGGTGCTCCGTCGATACCGTCACCCAATGCTAGTGGGACTTTATCGTGAGTGCATACACGCATCGACGCCGCGAACCCAGCAGGGTCACCACCGCAATGGTCTTGACACCTGATACACCAGCACGTAGCGCGTCCGATTGTTCTCATTGTCATTCGGGTGGGGGTAACTCGAGCGCAGGGATGCGGAACGCTGCGCTCGTGCTTTGTGCCCACGACGTTTCGCGTGCACCGGAACCATCGGCATCCGCCGCGGTCCCCGAGCCATTTGTCGCAACTCCCCATGCCTTAATCTGCATCGTCCTGTGCTCTGTGCATGCTTGCCACTGGAAATGGAGCACCCTTCTTTGTGGTAATGGTTGCAGTGGGGGTAGAGCCGTGGCTCAGCGCCTGACATGCATGTTGTACCCCACATCCGCAGGCAACGGCCGGTCCAAGCCGATCTGTGTCAAGAACAAATCCCCCAAGGAGATCATGGAGCACATCATGTGGCTCCGAAACTCACACGGTCGAGGGATGGAGTACCACGTAGTGCGGAATAGGCATCTGTCACGGAACACCAGTATCCAGGGCCAGTGGACCACGAGCACGTTCACGTCGCAGCTGGAGGCCGAGAACGCGAGGCGGCTGGCGCGGACGGCAGTGCAGACACAGTTCTGAGGGGTCTGCGGTTGAGGGCGCTGCAGCGGGCGTTGGAAGCTACGCCACACCAAAGAGGGAGAACCGACGGAGGCATGCGCTTGGTCAAGTGATTGGTGGACATTCCGCTGTGTTGGTGGCTGAGTACATGACGAGTGCAGAGGAGCACTCCTGGAGTGCTGCGCGCCGACTAGTGTGTATACGGTAGAGACCGGGGTGTTGAGTGAGGATGTGCGCTTGCCCACCAGCTGCTGTCTTGGCCAACGAGAGCAGCAGGATAGTCACGCCTACCTCCCGTTCGGCCCAACGGTCTCGATCCGCAATCGTACAACCACCGATTAGTTATTCCCCCGATTAGAATCGGAACCAGAATCGGGCGGATTTGTTAGGTTGGACGTTAGTGGGGATCCGTCGGTTGGCGCCGTACTAGACTTGGTTGGATTTGGTGTGACCGCATGTGACCTCATCGCATGACCATTGAATGGAGTGTGTGAGGAACCAGAATGGGGTGGATTTGGTGTGTGGGCGTGTAACCTGTAGCCCCGACTAAGTCCTTTCAGAGGTGGTGACTGGAGACACCGTGGAACCCAGGGCCCACTCACAGCTGTTGGCTGATACAGAGGCTCTTCACTCATCATGAGATGTAGGCAAGAGGCGCAGACACAGAAGCACTCCATGGGACTTACAACGAGGCGGTCCCCCCCGGGGGCGAGAAAGGGTCTGGGCCCCCCTCCAACCCCAAGGTAGTGAGCTTCCACTCTTCCCCACGAATGCACAGAGTGGACAGATTCTTAGATCGCTGGATTTGACAGTAGTACTCCTTTAGCGGCCCCCTGGGTACTGAACGCTGGCATTCGAGCCACCGGGTGACAAGGCCAACAGAGATCCGCGTCTGTTGATTTTCGCGTTGATAACGGTCTTGCCCACCACTTTGGAGGGGGACTGCGCCGCACTAAGAAAGAACGAAGCGCTGTCGACGGACGTCACAGCCCCCCCTGGTAAACCCAATAATGGATCGGTGTCCTCTCCTTCGGTCGCTGGTCCTGTGGCGTATCCGGTCAATGGCTTGATGCGCTGCGAATCTACACCGACGGCGCCACACCCAGCAAAGCGCATGCCACCCGCTGCCCCATGCAGCATTTCTTCAAGGATCGATGCTGCCGCCGCCGCTCTTCCTGCTGCGACTGCTGATGGGCGGACATGCAACTGTCTGGTCACAGCACGCGCGCTGGGTGTGGCTGCGATCAGCTCCTCTGCTCCGTCGTCGCTATCGCTGAGGTCAGAGGACGCTTCACTCTCTGTCAAACTATCATCAGATTGATAAACATAATTCCTTGTAGTAGTCATTTAAAAAATCGCCCAGGTCCTCGTCTTCCACCTCAGCCTGAGTGTCTGGCATCAATTCGTTTGCGTGTCAAGTTGATGCCGTCAGATATGTACTGGTACTGTCGTCACATATTAATCAAAACACAAGCTTCAAGGATTGAGTTAGGCGTGAGGGCTGGTTTCCTGACCGAGTTGTACAGGATAAACTCTTCCCGGTGAAGGATGTGGGGCTCTTCAACGCTCGCACTTTACCGCAAACACCATTTAATCAATAATAAATTAAATAAATTTACAGAATTGCGCTTCGAACGGTCTGCCGTAGAAGCTCCGCATGCTCCAGGAGGGCTCGCTTGGAGCTGGGAGCCGTGGGCGCGCTTGTCCGCACAGGTAGTGTCCTGGTTACCCATCCAGCTCGTATATTCCAACCTAGTCCACACGATTTGTGCCGCGAGGCGCTCTGTGCAGTTTCCAAAGTCGGGTCCGTCACGTCGGCTCGGTCACGCTCGGGCGGGGTGGACTGAACTGGACACCAGTCCAAATGGCCGCGCCCAGCCTACATTTTCAGGGCTTCATGTCTTCGGTCGCTGGCGCTGGGACCTCGTCAAGCTTTGTCACGGTAAGAACCGGCGTAAGTGGGCTAGGCTGGGACCTGCGCAATGAGCTACCAAACTATCGTTGCAATCTAACTCGGGGACCCACGTAAGCTGAAACGAAATCTCGCGCACGATGCCTGCAGTGCGTTCTTCAGCCGTTTCCGCTGGGAATGCTCTTCATAGCCACGTCGATCATGTTCGCGGCGTGGCAGCTGCGTCTTGGCTTCCTGCTTGGCATGGAGCAGTTGCGCTTTGGAATGGAGAACAGCAGCGAGAAGGTGCGGCTCGCTGCGGAGCACCTGGCCAACGGCTTAGGCCGTCTCGGAAGTGCACTGGGCGTGGGGAGCATTGGAGCTGAGCTTCTGCAGATATTCCGCAGGCGGGCTCTCTGAGGTGCCGAGGCCGGCGCAGGGGTTCGACCCGCTTTCACAGGGAAGGCGTCTAGCGACGCATTGGATGGCGGCCCCCACTCAGGTGTTGCAGGTGCCTGGTGAGGGGATAATTGTGTGGGCCAGTGTTTGGTTTGCTCGTATTGCTGTTACGCCCATGGAGTGCTTCTGTGTTCGTGCCCAAACCTCTATGCTACACATCAGCACGGCTTGCCCCTGCCTAGAGTGGCACTGGTCAAGTTTGGGATGCTGTTTCTGGAGTGGGAGTTGGAGCTGGGATGTTGTTGATGGAGGTGTTGCAGGTGCTTGGTGAGGTGGCAGAAGGGCTGGCTTGCGCTTGGATGCGAGGGCTGGCTTGCGCTTGGCTGTGAGCAGGTGGTTTGTGAGAGAGTAGCGTGGCTGTGTGCTTGGTTGTGAGGGCTGTTCGCTTGTTTTCCTGTGGGCCACCGCCCACAGGAAAACAAGCGAACAGCCCTCACAACCAAGCACACAGCCTGTGGGCGGTGGCGTGTTGGCGGCTGCAGTGGCCGACAAACTTCCTTAGGTGATGACCTTCGGGGATGAATCACCTAAACACGTGCATTCGTTGGGGAGAGTGGAAGCTCACCACCTAGGGGTTGGAGGGGGGCCCAGACCCTTTCTCGCCCCCGGGGGGACCGCGTCGTTGTAAGTCCCATGGAGTGCTTCTGTGTCTGCGCCTCTTGCCTATATCTCATGATGAGTGAAGAGCCTCTGTATCAGCCAACAGCTGTGAGTGGGCCCTGGGTTCCACGGTGTCTCCAGTCACCACCTCTGAAAGGACTTAGTCGGGGCTACAGGTTACACGCCCACACACCAAATCCACCCCATTCTGGTTCCTCACACACTCCATTCAATGGTCATGCGATGAGGTCACATGCGGTCACACCAAATCCAACCAAGTCTAGTACGGCGCCAACCGACGGATCCCCACTAACGTCCAACCTAACAAATCCGCCCGATTCTGGTTCCACTTCTAATCGGGGGAATAACCAATCGGTGGTTGTATAAAATGCGGATCGAGACCGTTGGGCCGAACGGGAGGTAGGCGTGACTATCCTGCTGCTAACGAGGATATCTCAAATTGCTGTGACGCTGTCATGAGGCGAGTGGGACGCGCGAAGGAGCAAGGACATGGCTTACAACCGACCTATGCCAGCCGACTGTGGTCGACTGATCAACCTGCGCACCCCGAAACCCCCTGGGGTTCGCCTACATTTCGCGGAGTGCAGGATACGCGAACTGCCCACAAGGTGTGGGCCATACACCGCATAAAAGGGGGGTGCGCCGATATGTAATGCAAAGACGCTGTGAGTTTACTTGGAAAACACTGCGGCGGCCCTACTCTGTACTACCTGGCCCCGCAGCCATCATAATGCGCAAAATCCGCGCAACCTGGTTGAAATTTAAAGCCTTGGAAGGCCTCCAGTGCGAGCACCTCATCCTGCCTGCAAAATCTTATGCCGACCCAGCCCCCAGCTACGCCGCGGCCCCGCACAAGTGGGAGTCAGCTGCACTTCTTCATAGAGCCAAGCCCAGTGAAATATTCATGATCCAAACAAACACGACGAAAGCGGCATCGCACACCAAGCTACACGACAGCATCGTAGGCCGACGAGTAATACTTATGGTCCTGGTGCATCGATTGGGCCCTGCATCTCTGCAATGCCACAACGAACCCCGCAATGAGGGGGTTTCGTTTGTCGAGCTGCCCGGAGGTGGCGGTCGTTTCCACTGCGGGTACCATGTCAGCCGCCTCCGCACCAACGGCCAACTGCCTTGAGGGCCTTCTGCAATGGCGGCATTTCCATTCTCATGATTTCGAGTCCACAACGCAAGCTGTGTTGAGGATGCCGGCCGCTGCTCCGCCCCGGCCGACTCGCTTCGCCACCAGGACCCAGGGGGCGCCACCGCAGGGTCCAGGGGGCGTTGGTCTCGCCACGGGATAACCGGCGTCGCGAGGAAGTTCATTACCAAGGGGGAATGGGCGCCTAGCGTCATCAGAGGCCGGCAATACTACACCACACTGCCGCCACGCAGAAAGGTAATTAACGCCTCAGCACACAGCCTCGCAAAAGTGGCCGGGCCGGTACGGCGGTGCCGCTGGTGGAATGCCCCCCGGGCTGCAAAGAGCCGTGGGCGCCCCGCAAGGAGCTGCGCACCAGCCGCCCCTAGATGCCGACCTCAGTCGATCTCGAGCTCATCCGGCAAATCGTAGTCCACCATCTCCTCCTCGTAGACCTCGCCGTCCGGCGCGTCCGCCAGGCCGGCCGCGTCGCCCTCGCCATCTTGATCTTCGCCGTTGGGAGGGCTGCCGCCCTCACCGCCACCGCCGTCGCCACCGCCGCCAACACCAACGCCTCCCGACCAGTCCGCGGTATCGTCGCCCGGTCCGTCGTTGGCGTCGCCCTCACCACCACCGCTGCGACCGGCAGCGCCTGCTGCGCCACCGCTGCCGCTGTAATCCTCCCTGGACTGCTTCTCGGCCTCATGGCCTCCGCCCCCAGAAGTGGGTGGAACGGCCTTGGCACCTTCTGTCGCGGCTGCCGACGCACTGGGCGGCGGCGTCGATGAAGCTGCAGTACCTGGCGCTGCCGTCGCCTCCGCCCTGTCAGCAGCAGCGGCGGCAGCGACGGCATTGGCAGTGCTGCCATTGGGCGGCCGTTCGGCGCCACTGCGCGGCCGTTCCCGGTCTGGACTTGCCGGCCGCCGGCGTGGGTCGCGGCTGGGGGGCTGAGGCACACGACCAGCCGCCGCGCTGGCTCCCGCACCCCCACCGACGACCCCGCCGCCATCACGCTCAGCAGCAGCACAAGCTGCGCCCCGTGCCTCTCCCTCCTGCGGCCGGCGGCCACCTTCAAACGTACGACTGTTCTCGCGCCGTACTTCAGTGGCGCGACCCTCATCCCTGCGAGTCGTCGCATCGTACCGCCGCCCGCTGCCGATCGAACTCGTGGCCCTGTCCCGTTCGCGGTCTCGTTCGCGATCGCGCTCTTTCTCGCGGTCCCGGTCCCGCTCACTGTCCCTTTCCCTGTCGCGGTCCCGCTCCCGGTCGCGGTCGTAGTCCCGCTCACGCGGTCGTTCCGGCTGACGATCGCGGCCGCGCTCCCGCTCCCGCGCATCCGGGCTGGGCGGGGCATCGCGGCGCCTGTAGTCCACGTCCCGGGAATCCGCCCGTGCCGCTGCCGGCCGCGGCGGACCTACGGTGCTGTCGTACCGACGGTGATCGGGGCGCTCCCGCTCCGCAGCGACATGGCTTTGTACGGGCGGCTGCGGCTGGGGTTGCGGCTGTGAGGGGGGCCATGGGGCGCCAATCGCGGCACGGCCGCTGCCGGACGGTGCGTACCAGTGCGGAGGCTGCTGCTGCTGCTGCGGCGGCGGCGGCGCCGGTGACGGCTGCGGTGAGAGTTGCTGCGGTGGAACAGGCGGCGGCCGAGGGTACGGCATGTTGTACGGCGCCTGGACGGCGCCTGATGCGAGCGGTGGGGGCGGTGGCGGCAGCCCGTAATCCCGTCCCTGCGCGTGACTGTAGGTCACGTACTCGTGCGATGCCGACGGCGCGCTGCCGTACACGGCGTCCTGCATGGGCGGCAACGGCCGAAGTTCGGGCCGGCGGTCCCTGGCTGGGCTGTAGCTGGAGTGTCCCCGGCTGTAGCTGCCACGCCGGCGATGGCCGTCCCGGCTGCGATCCCGGCTGCGGCCGCGACTGCGGCTCCGGCGTCGGCCGTCCCTGGAGTCCCTCCGGTCCCGGCTGCGGCTGCGGCTGCGGCTGCGGCGGCCCCGGCCCCGGCTGACACTCCGACGGCGGTAGTCATGTCGGTCCCGGCTGCGATCCCGCCCCCGGTCTCGGCGGTCCCGGCCTGGACTCAGTTCGCGCTCCCGGCCCGCCGCCGCACCCTGCGCAGGGCTGCGGGCACGATCCCGAGATGAGCGCTGCGCCACGCCCTGCGATTCCCAGCCGTACATGGGCTCCGAACCCATGTCGCCGGCGGCATGGCTCACATAACCCTGGCCGCCATGCGCCGGCAACCCGCCGGCAGGCATGCCGTCAAACGAGGACCGCACGGTCTCGTAGTGCGTTTGCTGCTGCTCCAGCTGCTGCATCTGCACGGAGACGGGCTGCTGGTGCAGTGGGATGTATCCGCTTCCGCCACCAGCACCATGCGGTTCGCGCGGGTTCGAATAGGAGTGAACCGCTGGGTGCAGCTGCTGAGGGTGGGGATGCGGCGGGGCACCGGCCCCTGCTGCTGCTGCTGCTGCGGGTGAGATGACACCCGACGCGGCTCCGGCCCCGGACCCGCCGCAGGCTTGGCTATTGAGCTCCGAACGGATGTGGGTCAGCTGCCGCATGAGGTCCTCCGCCCGCTTCAGTTGCGCCTCCTTTTCGGCGGCCACGGTCGCGAGGCGGTTCGCCTCTTCCCGGAGCTCCGCGAGGGCCGCCGCCTCCGCTGCGCGACGCGCGCGCGCGCTCGCCGCATCACCCCCTCCATCGCCGCCGAGCTGGAACTGCTTTGGCAGCGGCAGTGGTGTCTGGTTGCGCCTACAGTCCTTAACAATGGACGCCAGGCGCATCCGAAAGCCTGGACCCTTCCGATACGGCTGCTGCTGCTGCCCTTGGCTGTACGACTGGCGCCTCGGCTGGCCGCCGCCGTACGATCCCCCGGCAGCTGTCCCATCTCCGGCATCGTACGCGTCCTCCCCCTCGTCGCCATCGTCGCCATCGTCATCTTGCCAGCCCTGACCGTCATCTTGGTCACCATCAGTGTAGCCATAATCGTCATCACCATACTGCTCTGCCTCCGCGTCCTCCTCGTACACATCGCCCTGATCGTCGTACTCTTCGTATGCTTCTTGATCCAGGCCGTACGAATGGTGGATGGGTGCGTGACCGCTGCTACGGCGGTCCATGGCGGCGTACCCGCCGCGACCGACAGATCGGCCCCGGCCACGCCCTCGCCCCCTTGTTGTGGCTCCACTCGTAGTATTCAGCAGAATGTACTTGTTCTGGTGCGACGGTCCGCTTCCACCCGCCGACGCCGCACCTCGTCCTGTGCTGCCACCTCGACCTGTGCTGGTCCAGTTGCCCCGACCGGCACCCGTGCGTCCACCGCGGGCTGCGGTGCCCCTGCCAGCGGCTGCGCCGCGCTGTGCAGCAAACTGCTGGGCACTTTGGTTCTGGTGCTGGCTCGCCTTTTGCTGCTGACCAGCTGCATCTGCCGTGTTGGATGTTTTCCTGGCAACGCGTGCGGGGGGTTGTCTGTCAGGGAGCGACCTTTCGAGAGGACAGAGTAGTATCTCAGAGCAAACAGCGCCTCAGAAACATGCAGTTGTGCCCACCTTGCAGCCGATGATTTTGCAATGTCGTCGAGAGATAAGGAAAGTTTTTGTGCCAGCGGGATCGCACCGCCCGGCACGTCATCTTGTGCCGGCCTCTTCTTTACTTGCTGTCGGGGCTTGGCATGATAGCTGGGATTTGGGTTTGGATGTTGAGATTGTTGATTTGCCTCAACCCTTGGCTGCGGTGGTGCCGGTACTGGCTGCCGGCTGCCCGCCGACCGTCCACCAGCTCCAGATGCAGCGCCCTTGCCCGAACCTGCGGCTGGTCCTCGTCCGCCGCGACCGGCGTTCCCAGCGCGCCCGGCCGCAGAAGAAGGCTTCCGGATGAGCGTATCGAGTGATTGAGAAAGTTTCTCAGTGATATTGGACATAGCTAGAAGTTAGAATACTTGAATCCAGACAACCTAAAGCAGGCTGGCACACGCAGCCGCAACGCAGAGCGAGCTGAGAACCAAAGCCGATGATTGCCCTACCCCAAGTCCATTGGCAATCCCCAAACTAACATCCCAGGATGATGACATCCATAAAGAGTTGTCGCTGATTCGTTACAAACTTCCGGAACATATTGTTTTTTGGCGCGTCATTGCCGTACGGCGTTCACGACTATTAAGCTTTAGGGGCTCCACAACACGATTGCTCTCCACTGTGCCGGGTAGTGATTGTGGCAAAAATTACTCAAAATCGACTGAACCTTATTATTTGTCGCAAGCCACTCGGCCCTCCGTCTGCACCATGGCGACAACTGGTCGAGCTCCGCTTTGTAACAGATTGCCTCTTGGTAAAAGGGTAACCGTACGATATCCTATGCACACACGTTCGTCTTCTCCACCCCAATTGGATTTGCCTGCTCCCTCGCGGTCCTCGGAGAGCCGCTATGATGCGAGCTTGCCGTTTCAGACAGCTGCGCAAAGGCTGAAGGAGCTGTTAGAAACAGTTTCATGGTAAGTTACGTGCAAGACTGCTGACGAAGCATAGCGCGCCCAAGAGCCCTTGTTCGCCGTAGTACCGGCGACACTGGACGCGAAGTTCCTGCATTCGTCTGGGGGCAATGTTCATGATCATGCGACGGGAGGCGACGTGAGGCGGGGCCAGCCTTGCGGTTTCGTGCTTGGTCACCTTCAAACAGTGCCTACCGCTACTGAATTTACTTGTAGCAGACAAATGCAGTGCATTCGTGGCAGGCCACGTACCTAATATCGCTCTGTTTGATGTGTCGTGTTACTGAAGTTCAACGGTCACGGCCATGGAATGATGTTGTAGTCACATGGCTGTGCTGATTGATGTATGGGTTGCAGTCTGACGTACTATACGCATTTTCGGAGCGTATTCTTGGTTGCAAGGATCGAGACCGTGTTTGCTTTTGAAGTCGCGACCGTGGAACGAAGACGGGTTCTCTTTTCTGCTGATAGCATTCCCCTCCAGGACACATTCGCGCGCAAGTAATATCTATGGCCCATACTCCCGCCCTTCGGACGGGGTCACTTGCTCACAGCTCCGACACCTACAACCTGGATTGGTATTCTCCCGGCCGTCCCATTGGCGGGCTCACACACGATACCACTCCGACGCCCGATGGCGCTTTCCCCTTGCCGTGGCCACCACGTACCTCCCGTGGAAAGACCGCGCGTGCGTCGTGTGTTTAGCGAAGGAACCGCCCGCCGACCCCAACCGTGCGCGTGTGTGCAGGCAATCGGAGGAGGAGATGCTGCGCCACGAGGTGGCCAACCAGGTGCCCGAGGTGAAGCTGACGCTGTTCACCAACCTGGGCTCCGTGCTCACCCTGGGGGCCTGCCTCATCTCCTGGCTGACCGGAGAGGACCCGCTCGGTGAGCTAAGCTCCGAAACCCAATGTAGCAGAGCTCCAAACTTCAGCGTGCGAAAGCTGCAATGGGGACCACTGGCTTGTGGCTGTCAAGGACAAGCTTTGACTAAGGTTCTGCCCGCGTGCTGGCACACTGGCCGCCCTGGGGCGCGGACCAGAGGACGATGACGGCGTTGTCCCCGCGGCGGTGCCCCAAACGGAGCCCGGGCTCTATGTGCTGGTTGTGGCCCTGACCTGCGATGCAGGCGGGTTCGGGCTGGGCGACGACTCCCTAGGGGCCGCTGCGGTGGGCGCGGGCTACGCGCTGCCGCTGATTCTGTGCTCCGTCATCAGCCGGCTGAACCCCGTACGGCACAGCTTTCCCGTACTGGACGACTTGCAGGACAGCCAGCAGGAGATTTTGCGGCCCTTCGTTGAAGGTGCGCAGGGACTGGGCTGCTTTTCTGTGAACGAATAACAGGCCATAACTCACGATGTCGCCCGTACGCGTTCCCGGCGCCTCCTGCTTCAGGTCGTGCCTCACCCTCGACCAATTTCCTATACCTGCTCTGACCACCCCTCCCCTCGCTTTCCTGCGGCCCCGGGTTCGCTGTTGTGAGCAGACCTGAACGCGTCGCAGCTGCTCATCCTGGCGTCGGTGGTGGTGGTGCCCTCCATGCTGATGCTGCTGCCGGCCTTCCATGGCACGCTGATGGTGGCCGGCCAGATCCTGGCCTCCGACCTGATGCAACCCATGGGGGTGCACCTGCACATGCCGGACATGATGCGCCGCACGGTGGGGGTGCTGGTGCCCGCGGTCTTCAGTGCCTATTTTGCAGGTAAGGAGGGGAGCTGGTCGTGCAGATGGATAAGTTGGTTGGGGGCCGGGGGGCCGTGTTTCGCCCCAATCCAGGCGCAGGGAGGGTGCACGGTTCGGTTCAGAATATCTGAAACTCATTTGCCTTGCAGGGCGTTTTTAGGGGTACACCACCGCAGCACATCGCGCCGTTGTAATACCGCCGCCACCACCTGTGTCTACCAATTTCCGACATCCCCCCGACCCCTAGGGGAATTCTTGCTTACGCCTGCACTCGCCCCCGTCGTGGTTCTGCAGCTGCCGCATCGGACGCCCTGCCCCCAGTCGCCGCCCTTCCTCTCCCCGCGCTTTTGGTTACTGTCCGCCGTTTCGCCTGCCCTTGCTCGGGCAGTCGGGGCCTCTCTGTCCATTCGCTACAGTTCCTCCCGCTTCCCTGGTCACTCACCCAGTCACCCTCCCCGGCCACTCTTGCGCCCTCTCGGTCTTGCTTCCCTTGGCCGGCCTCGCAGCCTGGGTGGTGACCCGGCAGCTCGACGTGAACGACCGCCAAGTGGTCGCCATCAGGGACGCCCTGGAGAACTCGGACCGGTACTTCCTGCACGCCGCCGCCGAGCGCGTGGCGGAGCGGCCGGACATCCTGCACAGCCGCACGGCGTCACCGCCCCAGCAGTTGAGGTCGGAGGCTGGCGGCCCGGTGACTTCCTTCGCCAGCATCGGAGACACGGCCCCGGGGGCCAGCATGTACGACGTCAGTAGCAGCAGCGGCGGTACCCTGGACGAGGCGGGCTGTAGCAGCGGCGGGCCCTTGCGACAGTTGGGAGCTGAGATGTCCCAGGCCTTCAAGACGGTGAGCGAAGCCGGGCTGTGTTGGCGTAGGCAGCTGGCAGTTTCGGTTCTGGAAGGTGGCTTGCGGTCCTGCAAGAATGTGCGCAGGGGGGCGTGATGCGGCCTCCCGATGTCGTGCTGGTGCATGTCTGGAAGGTTCATGAGTTGACCTGCCCTGACCCAGCCCGACCTCGCAGGAGCGGCCCCTGGGATTGTGCTGCTCTGAATCCCCGCCCTATCGACTGAATCCCCGCCCTATCGACCCATGCACATCACCTACGCAAACATATTCTGATAACCCTTAGCAACCTTGTGCATGTCGTCCGCCCTGCCCCCGCAGGTGTCCATCCTCTGGCTGATGACCAGGCGGCGGGCCGCCCGGCTGGCCTACGTGCTCACCGCGCTCAATGTGTGCTACTTCGGCATCATCTGGCACGAGACACGGGACCTGGGCACCCCCGTGGTCGCCGCGCTGCTGGCCACCCTCACGGAGCTCTTCCTCATCAAGCACTTTCCCCGGGGCCGCACCAACGCCTGAGGGAATTCTGAGAGACGGAGGCGCGAGCAGCGCCACGTGGACGGTCAAACCTGATGTCCGATGCGGTTGCGAGGGCCGTCCTGCCGGTGCACAAAGATTTACGCTTGTACGGCACTGCTGAAGCTTGTACAACAGCCGTCAACAGCCGTTTCAAAAGGGGCCGGCGTGGCTGCATCGCCGCCCACAAGGCGAGTGCCACAGATGCACGGATGCGATTTGAGGTATGCAGATTTCGTTAAGGTAGCGCACAGCGGTGCGGCCTCGGCTGCCTGGCAGCTGGGCCTTTCGGAACAGATGCTGTCCATCGCGTACGACACGCCAGGTGCGAAGGGTTTTATTGGAGAGAGTTGTCGGGTCGGTAAGGTCCTGCGAGATATATTACTGCAGAAGATTGCAAGCGGGGCCTGTGGTACAGTACGGTTCTGTAAGCTTTGGAGGAGTACGGTTGGAGAGAGATGGCATTGGGCGGCGCGCGTCATTGCGTGCGGGTTCGGCGTGCTCGGTTACATGAAGGCGTGTGGTGACGGCGTCGCGATGCTGGCTTGCTGTTCTGATCTCTTGAATCGGCCCTACAGCTCTGCTGTCTGGCTGGGTTGCCCGGCTGCGTGGCTGCCTATCCTGGGCGACCTGTTGCGTGGATCGGCAGAGAAGATGATCTTGGCAGAGAAGATAAGAGAGAGAGAGATTGTGTCGATGATTTGACGTACCAATTCTAAAATCGCTGGGCCCCGCGGTTTGAAGATTCTTGGGAACAACCGCAACTTTGATTTCGTACGATTGCATGCACAAACCCCAGGACGTACACCAGATGGTGAAGCTTCATGGTGTAGCATAACAACGCCGGATAGAAAGGGGCGGAATTGGTGAAAACTACAATTTTTTCGTTTGGAAAGGTTTGCTCTTTGCTGTTGTACCTGTTGTACGATTGTCGTCGACAACCCACTACCCAGTCAGGCTTGCGATTGTCGTCGAGGCGTGGTTGGCGCCCGTATGGGGCTGCCGCCACGTTGAGACGTCTGTGCTGTTGAATCGATGACCTGTTGACCCATAACGAGGGCGGTTTGACATGCCGTGCATTTCTGGCAGTTGGCCGTCCGATGTTACCAATTGCGTGGCTCCTTTCATTGTGTGCATCCAAGGTGCTGCGTCTCAACACGCACGTTGTTGTACAATTGTACGAACTCCATGGATCTGATCAACGAAGTTCATGTGGCCTGATGTTGTGTACCTGTACAGTGTTGCGGCGGTGACCGGTTGTTGGGATTTCACGCTTGCCTTGCTCGTTGACCTGCGTTTGACTCGTGTTCGGGGTGGATGGCTCAATTTGGTGTGAGGCCTGACCAGCACGTCACCCTTGTTTTCTGGCTTTACCGCCCTTGGACCATCGGTTGCAGCCGGGATGCGCGTGGTGCACCTGGGCGGCTGACTAGGCGGCTATTGCGCGTGGCGCCGGGCGGCTAACTTGCATCCCATTGTTGCTTCCAGCGCCGGCGACATCAAGTAGATCGTTCGTTGCGTTCGCCCGTCCGCGCGGCCGCCTGTCCATGTACAGTATGTCTGATGTACGACAGCAGCCGACTGGTCGTACAGAGTCGTACCAGTCAGTATAGCGCAGTTGATACCGTTGCGGCCCCCGTCACACGGACACGGTGCGCAGGCAGTTGTTGTTATTCATGGGTTCATTGCCGGGTTGATGTGGTATTACGGCAATCATGGATTCGCGGGCGGGAGTTGGTCCGATGCGGATTTTATGAGTCTCTTGTTATTGCTCGCATGATTTGTGGTGGAGGGCAGTTGAAAGAGATGCATTCGCCCAGGTCGTGCCAACACGAATGCTTACGACGAGTGTGTTGACGCGGTACCGCCCTGCAAGCGACACAGGCGGTCACAACACGCACGCCCCGAACTCGTTGGTAACTAACTTGGCGATTGTAGAGTTGCTCGCGGCGGTCCGCGAACCTGATGTAACATGCCCAGATGTGCAGTTCTTCCACAGCTACCGTACACCCCCTGAAGTCGACATCCCGTTGCATTGCCCGTTAGAGTTGCATCCCTAGCACCCAGAACCGTCCACAGGCGCTGTCCATGCCGGTCCCTCCCTTTGTGATCCACAGCTCCCTACAGTCCCCTGAGCGGGCTTTATTTCTGGCTATGGCTGGTTCTCAGGAACGGGGTGGTTCCCTGGTAGCACGGGTGCTGGGAGTGTTTCGGTGCACTTGTGGAGCCTGTCCGGTGCGCCATGGTGGCGCAGGTTCGTGGTATGCAATGAAGCTTCGGCTGTCACCGATGACCCGCGGGTCCGCTGTAACATCCTTAATAATGTACGGCAAGATGGAGAGTAGTTGTTGCTGCTGGGGTGAACTGTGCCTGGCGCAGAACCCAAGCGAGTTGGGCCAAGCTGGCCCTGGGCCAAGCAGCAACCAGAATACCTGCGCATGTTCACGAATTCCACCCCAAACCTGTCGTGATTGCATCCGAGCACCTCATTCGGATGAAGGGCCCAGGGGATGGCCATTGGCCTTTAATCCCATGGGAGGAACGCACGCAGGCACGCACGCCTCGTTTGTACGATATACGGTACGGATCGATCCTGTTCTGACCCGATGGTTGAGCAGTAGGAATTCGTGGACCAAGGCCGCCTATTTTTGTTGTTTAGTTGCCAACAATGATACCATGTAAAGACCAGGAGTCAATCAATTAGCCCGGCGTTGCCACGAGGGAAGGATACCGCAGCAGAATGAGCGCAGCACGTCCCAAAACAAAAGTCGTGGTACGCAATTTGCCACCAGGCATGACGGAAGATACATGGAAGACGGTATTGGACAGTCTTGCGGGAGGGCGCTACAACTGGCTGTCATATTTCCCAGGAAAAGTCAGGTGGGCACTTCACAACTGTGTTAGTGCCTTGATTGTGTAATACTCGTAGTAAACAAGTCCAGGCGTCTGTGTTGACCGTGATGCCTCACGAACACATCGCAGCTTGAAGCGGGTTGTTTTTTCACGGGCGTACATCAATTTTCTCACGGCTGAGGACGTGTATGACTTCAAACAGCGATTTGATGGACACGTATTTATTGGTCAGAAAGGCCACCAGTACCGGTGTTCCGTTGAGTATGCGCCGCTCCAGAAGGTCCCGGTCCAGGAAGAGAAGCCGCACCCCTGGGAGGGATCTATCGATCGTGGTGAGCTATGAGCCTGCCAAGTATGAGGGAGGGTTGTTAGGCCGTCCAACTCTCGCCGTCACCGCCTCTTGCATCTCTGCTACCGTCTGCCATGACCGTCTGCCCGATAGTTCAGGCACCTCCCACAAGCACTGCCCCAAACGTAATCTTGCGTGTGCAATGTTTTGCGCCACGTGCTGCACTCCTATTATGCCAGACGCTGATTACCTCGCCTTTGTCGAGGCGTACGAGTCGGGCCAATCAATTCCGACCGCCGCACCCGCATCTGGGCTCAGTGCTGCTGAAATGCCCGTCGCCGGCGCTGCGGCCGGCGGCGAGGGCAAGGTGGTGGTCTCCCGGCTTATGGAATATCTTATTCGTAAGTACGCTGAGGGGGGAAACCGGCTCGGAGGAGCACGATCCGCCACCAAGGCCAAGCAAAGCAAACAGGATCTCATACAGCACCAGGTACAGGCGCCGTCGCAGGAGGGTCGCGGAGGCAAGTCAGCGCGGGCGGCTGCGGCTGCCGCCGCCGCCGCCGCCACGGCGGCCCTGGCCGCCTCCGCAGCCCTGGACGCTAGCACAGGCGGCAAGGGCGCTCGGCGGGAGCGAGACGGTTCGGCGAAGGAGTCCAAGGCTGCAGCAGGCGGGGGAGACAAACAGTCGTCTGGCAGTCGAGGCGCAGGTGGCAAGGGATCCCGCGCTGCTGCCTCAGACCAGGCCGCGGAGTCGTCGGCACCAGTCGTCACCTTGCTGACCAGGGCGGGCGCAGCCACCAAGGGCGGCGCCGGCAAGGAGTCTCAGCCTGCAGGCGAGAAGGCCGGCGCCACGAGCCGAGGCGAGGCTCGAGCGGCGCAGCAGGCGGGGAACCGTTCAGAAGGGGTTGTCACAGACGGCGGCACTGCTGTGGGGGCCGCGGCGACGCAGGGTCACGCGCAGGAGGGCGGCAAAGGGCGCGGCAAGGGAGGTCAGGCTCGCGGCGCAGCGTCGTCGGGCCAGCAGGAGCCGCCGCTGGTGGCGCGGCCAGCGCCCTCACCCACGCCGCGTCTGTTGCTCGTCAAGGGCGGGGAGGCGCGGCTGACGCAGGTGAGTGAGTTGCTTACTCTTACTGTGGACAGGGTCGTATGGCTACCATGCAGTCCAGGACGCCCACACAAAGCGCGTTGCGTCATGAGGACTTCCTTAGAGGGGAGCTCGCGGTGTTGTATTTTGACAAAGCGGTTCCCAATGGGAGCATATGATGCGAACCGATACCCACAGAATAGCATTGTAAATGATTTGCATGTGCAGGCCGTGCCTGGTGGCGGCGACGGACAAGTTGCGCCCGCGGCAGTTGCACCTGTCGGGGCCGGAGGTACCGCAGCAGCTGGCAAGAAGGCGACGCACGAGGCGCAGGGGTCCCGTCAAACACCATCTCAGCAGCAGCAACAGCAGCAGCAGCCATTACAGTCTCATGCAAAGGGCGTTAAGCAGGCTCAGAAGGGCTCCGCGCCAAGTCAGCAGCGCGATGAGGAGCCCGGCAAGCTTGCGGGCAGCGGCGCTGCGGCACCGCATCCGGGCAAGACAAAAGCGTCCGCGGCGGCATCCTCTGGAGAGCGCGGTGGCGCCGGCAAATCGGCGTCCACGGCGGCCAGTGCCGCGGCGGCCTCTGCTGCCATCAAGGCGGCGGCAACGGCAACCTCCGCCATTGCATCTGCGCCCGCGGCGCCAGCTTCTGCACCATCCTCCGCGGGCAAAGCCCCGGCGCCGGCCGCCGGGAGCAGTGCGGATGACGGGCTGGCGGCCACCGCATCCGCGGCAGCGGCGGCCGCCTTGGCAGCTGCTGCTGCGCGGCCATCCACCAAAAAGGTTCGCGCGGGCTTCCAGATGTACGTCCCCGGGTCCCTGAAGGGCCGGGCCCCAGGAGGTGCGGCGGACGGCGGAGCCGGAGGAGCTGCGAGCGGCAGCAGCACCAACGGATGATGGAGGCACGGTGTGGGTCATTGCAGTTTCTCGCTTTTCGAAGGTGGGTCGGGCGCCGAGCTGCATGCCCCGTGGCCCGGGTTGCGGTATGGGCCTGTGGGGTTGCGCGCGATGGGCAGGACGACCAGTGGGTGTTGTGCACCGCATGAGCGTGCGTGGGGTAAGGGTCATTGCGGCAGCAGATTGAACGTGCTGCGGGTTCATGGGGAAGAAGCGTCACATGCTCACATCGCACCATGGGCGCTGCGGTCGCGGGTGGTGATGTGGGTCGGTCACGATTCGAAACCAAAACCAATGCCGCGGTGGAGGGCTCGCGCTCTCTGCGGCGCACAAAGCTGTCTCGCGCGTCGCCACGCAGTGCGCACCGCGTTCGTCGCCGCACCCGCACAGCGATCCGGGTTTGCCCCTTTCCCTGCCCTTGCCCGCTGCAGCAGAAATATACAGGTACGGTAACCGCGAGGCACCATCGGACGCCGGAGGGCGTGCGCCGGCTGAGGCCCCCACGGCTGGCTTGGTAGCGATGGAGCGCTGGGTGCTGCACGCCGCGGGCCTCGGGCTCCGCACCGGGAGCCCTCCCGCCGCAAGGGCGTGTGTCCCGTCGGCTTCCCCCGGAGCCCCCGGAGGTACGCCTTCCTTTTGCCCGGGCCCTGCCCCTGTGCTGCGAGCGGCACGCCACCGACCCTTCCGAGGCGGTCGGCAGTGCATTCGCTGACACGGAGCGGCCATGCCGCCAGCACCGTCTTGGCCGTGGTGCAGCGAATGGAGCCCGTGGGAGCCAGTGGGCCACTGCCCGCTGGGTTGACACGTCAAGCGGTCTAATCCTGGAAAGGGGCCAGCGACTGCCTCATAAGAGAACTCGCTGCTGGATCGGATGCCGTCGCAGTCTGACGGCTTCGTGGAGCCGCTGTTGCGGATTGAGTGACGTTGCGGTGGCAACTCCAGCAGATGTGGCGGCGCCATCGGAAAAGGTGACGTCCTGTAGACGCCGACCTGCTGGCGGTGGCCATGCGGCGGGCGTGCATGACGCGCGCGGAGAATGGCAAGGCTGTCTTGCGGTCATCTCTTTTTCTGGCAGCCAGGCATTTCCACCCTCACGACGGCATCGGACATCAGCCACGCGATGGTCACCGCCGCTATCCTGCCCCTGACTTGAAACGCTACCTCCCACATAGCACCTGGCCGCTCAGTTGCACCATGCGCTTGTATGGCATGGCCTCGGCTGTCAAGGCAGGGGCGAGGGCGCATCTTGGGGTGTGTCTGCCATCTGACAAGTGGAAAGTATGTGCGATGTAGGTTGGTGTTTGGCACGAACTGTTGAGCCCAGTTGTGCAGGGCGGCGGCTAGGGTTCGACGAAGGCGCTCGTGCGCTGGAGAATGCCCGCGGGTGTATGTTCAGACATTTGGCAAGCATCTGATGCTGTGCCAGGATTGCCACAGGTGGACAGTGACGTGGTTTGGCAGCAGCGGGAAGAAGTCATTCCGCACGGGAAGATGCCAGCCGCAATGTATCTTGAGCAGTCCCGGCTGGCGGCAGTACTCCACACCACATCCGGGGTGGGGGTTAGCAGTTGGCAATCCGTCGTTGCATGCTTACCCTGCTGCTGCCGACAAACGGTCTCTTGGAGCCCGAGCCGCACCGTGCACCTTTCGTAGTGCGGCATCCAACGCGTGTTGCATGACCGTGCGCCCGGCCCAAGAGCGGCAAGCTTACCATATTACCGTACTCCACATGTTCACATGGCAGAGGTTACAATGGATTACCTATGTTTCCATATCCAACAAAGATTTAACGTTGTGCAAACTCAGCCAGCGCGTGCCGGCGAGATGACTGGCTGGCTGGCTTGCTTCCCAAGGCAGAGCCCAGGCGCACCTGTGCACAATGCAAAGCCGTCCACACTTGCGGCCTTTCACGGATCCCGGTGGTATGGCCTGTGGTTGGGGTAAAACCCCATAGGCCTGTCCGGCACAGCTGCATACGCCTCGTCAGGGCAGCGACACACGTAAAGACACGAAGAACGCCATCAATGGTTGTGCAGGCGGGGCCTCGCCACCCACTTGGTCACCGATACCGGTCGCCTCGTGTCGGGTGGGCTGGACGCGGTCTGTCAGCTGCAGCCATGCCTGCACTGCCACATACTGGATGCCACAACTAAGAAACATCGCCGCCCGCACGCCCTGACCTCCCCGCTGACGAGCGGACAGCGGTGCGGACGCACTCAAACAACCCTGGGGGCGGTCGACGCTGCTGGGCGCCCGAGGGATGGAACAAGACGGCCGTTGGTTTCGCCTGCGCTGCTGCCGAGCGAATACACACCTGTGACCCTGCGGAAGGGCCTCAGCACTACCGTATCCCAGAAGCTTTGCTGCTCCCAGCGGCCCCCGAAGCTGTTGCAGTGATGCATGCGTGGCTGAGGACGGCCTTGCACGGACAGCTGTGAGCTGCGCGGGTGTTGCTGTTCTGGTATCCCCCACCATACCCTAACGGAAGACCGGTACGTCCCATTTTTTCACCGTCGCCACGTCGGACGCCGGTTTCCGGACGAGGCGGCGGTCGCTAACCCTCAATCCCACCGTATCCGACTTCAGGGATGGTTGTTCTACCCACCAAGCTCACGAATGATATAGCAGGGATCGCTCGGGCAGCGCCATGGAGTTCCTAAATGGCAACGCAGCCGCATCTTGCCGTACAGATCACATGATGACCTCTCTGCCATACTTTCGTCCACATCACAGGAATACCAAGCCGGAGCCGCACCGGCCAGGTGTAGAGAAGGATGCAAAATGGCGTCCTTCTTAACGCAATATTGCATTTTACGTGCGACGAACTTGATGCATGTGAATCAAATCCTATCGGTATTTGTGCTTGCCAGTTTGTCAGGACAGCATGTGCTGCGGGTAGCCCCTGTGGCGAATCCCAAGGCGGTCCTCACCCGTGCCGGGCAGCGTTGCCGCGCTGAGCAATGCGGCACGTGACGGACATAACTACCACTTCCTCCGAACGGAACACTTGTCGCCACGTCGCTCACGCGTTCGGCGGACGCAGCAGAAGAACTACCTACTTCCCGTGTGGTCTCGCTAGTGGTCTCACTCAACCCTTGCCTGTCTGGCAGGCGCGGCAGACAAACTGGCAAGAGGGGGGGGGGAGGGGAAGGCAGGCAGACAGGCGAGCCGACATCGGGTTTGAGGCGGACGGGGAGCGGTATGGGGTCCGTCCACGCCATGCTGCCAACCTCGCCTGGAGGACCTGCCTCGCCAGGGCAATCATACCAACAAACGTGCCCCTCCTCAGCGAAACCCAAGCGCCGGCAGCTGCTTCTTTGAAACCCATACAACGCAGATCCAGTGAGGCATACTTGGTGGATGTGAAGGCGCAAAGACATTGCGCGCAGCAGTGCTGCCGTTTTCAGCGAGCCCTGCAAAGCCGCGCAGCTACTAAGTTACAAGCATGTCTTTCATAAGTATCAAGAAGGAAAGCGCTTGAAAAATTCCGCGCATAGTGGCAAATCCCAAGGCCTCAATTCTGGCACTTGCTACCCTATTCAATTATGTGAAAGTTTGCAAAACAATGCAATACTTCCAGTGACAATCTTTTCGCAAGCATATGAACCGCGCCCTTTTGGCGGCTCCGACTCCGTGGACCCCGTCGTACGCCTTGAAACCTGGGCAAGAACCGAGAGCCCAGATGTCGAGTATTACTGGAAGGTAGATTTCACACTAGAGCCTTGCACGAGTGCTACCATTGACCCGTTTTCGGCCGAGGGCGCATCAAAGGGATCTTTGCCGAAAATGAGTCGGGGTAAAATGCGGTGGGGAGACACGGTAGATGATGAGGACTTGCTCCCTCCGTCCGTCGTTAAGGGCCCTGACGAGAATGGAATCAAGACAGTGATTGAGTATTTCAAGAACGAGAAAGGCGATGCCATCAAAAAGACCACCAAAATTAAGGTGGTGACAGTGGAGAAGAAAGTGTACAAGGTCAGTATAGCTATTAATTAACGGAAGGCGAGATCTGTAGATAGCAGCAGCTTTCGCGCTGTTAAACCGCGGCGGCGCTCTTGGCTTGGGAGCCCAGCTTCAGCAACCGACGCCTGCCGCCACCGCAGGTGACGGAGGAGCGGCGAAAATGGCCTAGGTTTGGATTGGCGGCTCGGGAGACTCCGCAGGACTCCGTCACCGTCCAGGCAGTTGAGGAGATCCCCTTCGAGCGCGTTCGGCAAATCAAAGCCACAACGCAGGAGAAGAAAGCAACAGATATTCAGCAGGTTCTGGCGACTGCGGACAAGACGGTCATCTCTGGCAGGTATGGGTGTGGAACTGGCTGCTGCCGTTAGCAGTTGGGAGCCTTTCGTGAACGGTCCCGGGCTGCAATGTGCGCAGCATCAAGGAGATGCTCTACAAGAAGCGCATGGAGCGTGAGCTGCTGCGCGCTAAGGGCCTGCTGAAGGAGGCGGAGAAACCACCGGAGGAGGTAAGGAACATGTCCTTGCCGGCGCTGGTGCATGCAGTTCCGCATCGCACTGAAAGCGAGTCAACCCTGAGTGCATACCCGCGAGGAGATGCAGTGACCATGCCTATCAATTGCCACCAATATATGTGGAGGCGTTCCTCACGACACACATACGGGTTGTCCCGCCCTGCATCGTCCTTGTTACCGCCAGGACGGGAAGCCGAGCGGTCCTGGCCTGGGCGGGCCCAAGCCGGGCAGCTACGTGCCGCCAAACGTGCGCAACCGGGGCCCTGGCGATGGCGAGAGCATGCAGAAGAAGCGCGAGGACAACTCCATCAGGGTTACGAACCTGTCGGAGGAGGTGACGGAGGCCGACTTGCAGGTCGGTATGCTTGCAGGATGGGGGTGTCCCTATCGAGGGTGTGCACGTAGCGTACCGGGGACGAATCTCGCCTGCACGACTTCCTAGTACCCGTGTGGTGATAAGAGTCTTGAGCACGAGGCAAGGGCGCTGTCTGATGAGTATGCGTAGCCCTCAAGCCACTCGCTGATACTTCAAGAATACGTGGACGCACAAGAATACGTGGACTTTGCGTCGAGCGGGAGTACTTCGAAGCAAATGGCAACCTAACGCAGTGAAAGGGACTTGCGCAGCACCTGATGCGTTTCCCTTCCCAAGTTGACGTTGCTTGTTGCTCGTCGGTGCCTGGTTGATACATCGGCGACTTGCGTCCCAGCCAACCTGATATGTCGTATGCTGTTGCAGGAGCTGTTCCGGCCGTTCGGACCCGTGTCGCGCATCTTCCTGGCGGTCGACAAGCAAACCGGAGAGAACAGGGGCTTCGCCTTTGTCAACTATGTGCATAGGTCAGTGTTATTAGGATATGGTCTCTTACCGGAGGCGGCCGCAGGTCCTCCCCTGCGCCGTCGGACAGCCCCAGCTTGTACGGTTCCGCACTGCGCTGCGCGTCCACGGGATGCACAATCCGTCGCCTATCCCGACAGCGCGCATTGATAAGGGCGCCCCGTACAGTCTGGTAGCACTTATGCCATGAACCTGCTGGTCAGGCCTCGGGCGACCTTCAGTGATGTCACCGGGCAGCTACTCGGCGTCTCATTTGCATGAATGTGGCTTTTTCTCTTCCCTCAATTCACCTTTGCGCAGAGAGGATGCGGAGCGTGCCATCCGCAACCTCAACGGCTATGGGTACGACAACCTCATTCTGCGCGTCGAGTGGGCGCAGCCACGCGAGAAGTAGAGTATCTCGCACGCGTGCTCACCACGCAGTTGCAGCTTTAACGGCTGTAGGGATTGCCTGTGGCGCCTTGCCGGCACGCTTCTTGACTGCATCTAGTTAGGCTTCTTTAATTTAGTAGCAGTGCGCGCAGCCAAGTACGCGTAGGACGAAGCACAGCTTGGCCGGTATGCTCGGGTGTAATGGAGCGTCAAACGCCTGATACGGAAACACCCACCCTTTGTGATGCGCAAGGTTCGGGGGCCTGCTTGTGGCAATATATTCCTGGGTGCATGCGGGACGCACTTGATGGAATTGTCGGCAGGAGCCCTGGGAACGTTCGGGAACGGCGTGATAGCCGGTGCAAGGGGCGGGAGTGCGTTGGAGCAGCTGCAAGAGGACAGCATGTTCCGATCATTGCAGCGATGGGTCTTCTTCGCGGCATGGGCATGGCTGATTTGACGGACGATCAGACGCTGGCATCGCGCAGCCCGGCCAAGTGTGGTCGCGGCATGCTTGGGGTTCGCCTTACGTCAGGGGAATTGGTAGGGGCTTTGAGTGGTCTTCGGTTGCAGCTGTTTGCCTTACGAGGCAGGCCGTTATGGGCTTTAGCCTGGTGGTGTCAGGCATGGCTGCCTTGCTGCCGGGCAGCAATTGCTGTGATGACTGTCGGAAAGAGGGCATTCCGGTACGAGACATGGCAGAGCCCGGCGGTGCACAAGACATCTAAATTGCACCGCTTGGGGTACATGGGTAATGAGGAGCCAGGGACACGTGCACTGCGCGCCAAGCGGAAGGCCCCTGCGGATGGCAGTTGTGCGCTCGTTTGTGGAGGCACAGCACCTGTTCTGCAATGGCAGGATTTGCTGGCTTTGTTGCGGGTTGATGCTGCTGCGTTTGGTGGATTCAACAATGGATTTTGCGCAAATGGCATAGATTCTTCAGGGACGATGTTTGTAACCAAACACGCGACATAAGCAAGAGTCAAGGGGTCAAGGTGCTGGGAGCTGAGAGGCTGGTCCAAGGTCATCATGGTTTCCGTACAACGGCTGTACAGCAGTACTGTGCTGGTCAGTTGTCACCGAGTTCGATGGAAAAGAACTTCCCGTGCACTTCCATAGCTTGTACCTTGAGAAGGTGTCAAGATGCCGCTGTTGGGGCGGAAACCTTATGTTCCGCCCGCCCCAAGTGTCCCTGAAGGGATACCTGATAGCGAAAACGTCTTTGTTATACGCTTGACCGGAGAGGTCTTCAATGATTATGATGCTTACTTAGAGCAGCTTGCACATTACAGAGCAGCAAAATGGACATGCTCGGTCACCGGACGGGGCGGGCTTACGTTCGAGCAGGCATTGCTTTCAGAGCAGGAGGCCAACCAGCTGCTTCAGCAGTGTATGTTGCTCGATCTGCTTAATTTATATGATAAGGACTGGCTCTCATAGCATTGCTTCCCGCTGCGCAGTTCCCGCCGAGTTGGAGGGGCCATTTGTGCAGCTTGTGCACCACAGCACGCTGCGACTTGAGGAATTGGTAACGCACTTGGCGGATGCATCAAAAGGATATAAATTTGCTGCTCCTGGCGGTGTTGACACTGTAACCGGAAAGCCCGGCAAGCAAGCGCCCTTGGCAAAGCCGGTCATTAAGCTCTGGTTGCACGAGGTACGCAGATTCCGAGGCATAAAAATCGTATCTCCATGCCTTGCGGCCTAGTCCAATAGTGGGGCCACGTGCCGGGTCTCCGAGGGACGGATCACATTCAGGGTCGCTGACTACACCCGCCCAGGCGGCTACGTGGACTGGGCGGTACTGGACGGTCAAGCCGGCCCTGTGCGCGAAGTACGGCCTTGGGGCGGACATGCCCGAGGAAGCAGCCCACGAGGAGGAGGACCCCGAGGGGCAGGTGGTGGCGGGCAGGCGGGGCCGAGGTGCGCGGGGAGGCTCCCTGGTACCACCAAGTGAACCCTCCGACGATGTCACGTCCAGTGCCATATGCTTTATTTTTGCACAATCCTCAGTCTGGGCACGTTTAGCCGGTGCACGTCCCAATGGTCTTCCAAGCTCAGCTGAAATAAGGATGCAAGGCGGCCTGGGTTCACCATACAGCCAGATAGCAATCGGGTCCGGTGGCGGCCATACGGCCATCATGCGCACGTCATGCCGATTGAGATTCACGCATGTTGCGGTGTGGATGCAGTGTTTGAGCCGCACATTTCCTGGGTGAATTGCTTCCCTCCTCTGTGAGTGTTGGCCTGCCCTGTTGCTCGCCCGTGTGATGCCTTCTGGCGCGCCCAGGCCGGGCGGGGTCACCGGTAGAAGGGCGGCGGCAGGCCGCCCTCCGCGGGATGGATGCCATGACGGCCGCCATGCTGGATGACAGTCCGCCCAGCAGCAAGACGGGAGGACCGGTACGGTCCAAAAAGAAGAAGGCGCCAGCTAAGTCCCTAGAGGTGCGCACAGGCGAGGGCAGGGTAGGATGGAGACGGAGACGGTACGTTAGAGGTGGGCCTCTGCGGCGACGAGGCCCATCGCGCCCTGCCGTGGCGCTGCTTCTTGCGTTCTGGCCGGCCCCTGTGTTCGCAACTCGGAACAGGGAGTAGCCCGTGGCAAATGGTAAGCCAACCGCCGGCGATCTAGCTTGTGGGTCGTGGGAATCCAGTTGCATCGGTTCGGGGGCGCGGGGAGGCGCGGGTGCCGCCGTCCGTGTTCCTCGTGTGGACGGGGAGGCAATCGCGTTATTACGTGCGAGGCCGTGGAAGGCCGGCCAGTGGACGGCACACACGTCATGGGAGTGGTGGTCACCAGGTGTGAGGATATTACACCGTAATGGAATGAGCCGGGGGAGCCTGCCAACGGGTTACTGAGCGGCGCGCTGCGGGGATTTAGTTGCCAGGTATCCCTGACCTGACGCGCCGCCTGCCGATCAGCGCCCTGGTCGCTGAGGGTGCCGTGCCCTGCCCCGCCGCGCTGCTTCTCCCTCCTTGCCCGGCGGCCTAGCAGGAGGAGGAGCGGGCGAAACCGGGCACCACCAAGCACGCGGCGCTGCAAGTCCTCAAGTCGTACTGCCCGTACGAGGGCCTCACCGTAGAGCAGGTCATCAAATTTTCCATGGACCAGGGCATCAAGACCGACTGGCCGCCAGGAGGCAAGCGCAACCTTTACCATGTGAGGCAGGGCGGGAATGGACGCGCGCCTGAGTAAAAGATGTGTCAAGTTTGCTGGACTGGGCCTCCTCGGGCTGACCCCGACTCCTCAACGAACCTTCTCGATGCGGTGATTTGGCCGCGGATCCTTTGGCACACATCCTGTGTTGGGTGGTCTTGTACGTCGGCTTGTGGTGCACTGGAAGCGTCGCATCCGACCCGCTGCCCCCCCCCTGCGCTCTGGCAGTCGGCGCATTTTGGGTATGTCTGCTGACGTCTTCCCAAACCCGCTGTCTCCCTCCCCAGGTCATGCACACGGACCCTGCTTTCCTGCGGGTCAGCCGCAACACTTACGTGCTCACGTCGTTATACCCGGACCGGGACGAGTGGATTGAGGAGGTGAGCAGCCCCGGGGGTCCGTCCAAGAGGGGACACTGCCACTGACAGACACGTTGCCGGGAGCTGGTGCCCCGACCGGCGCCAACGCGCGTGGGGGAAGGAGGGAGACCGTGCGGGTCCCAAGGGTGCTGCCGGAGGACCCTCCGGTCCCAGGGCCCCGCCGGCCGTCGGGTTGAAGGACCGGCAGCTGACGTGTCCGCCTGGCCTGGTCATATACCGTACCCTGGGTACAGGTGAAGGAGAAGAGCGAGGGGCGTGCAAAGAAGCCCACCAAGAAGGAGCTGGAGGCGGGGTGAGGATCCTGGGGAGAGAGGGGATGGCCCGGACGGGGCTTGGAGGCGGGGGCGGGGCGGCGGCGTCGCCTGTGCTCTCGTTATGGGTGGCATTCTGCGCCCGGCACCGGCATCGCTTGTCATGCAATACAAGCAATGCCGCCGGTAGTACGGCGCCTCGTGGATGACGGGCATAACCAGGCGGGCAAAGGGCAAGCGCGAGGCCCAGGAAGGGAGTGGGATGAGGTTGAATGCAAGGGTGGCGTTCAACGGCGATCCGGGTGGAGGCGATCCGGTCATGGGTGACACGGAGGGACACACACACGGCTGGAGCTGGACTACTCGTCTCTCGTGACTCAGTCTTATATGGATGTACACGGCGGGTATCCTCGCTGACACACACGGGTTGGGAATGGGCCGCATGGGCCCGCTAGCGCGCTGTGGCGACCGACCCGATACCGCCGCGCCCGCGGCGCCTGGCCTTTGCCCCGTGCTGCCGGGCAACACCGGGTAGCGCACCGCTCATGTTCGCTCAGAGGCGGGGACTGGCGCGACTGCGGTTGTCGCCCACTCCGGCCACGCAGGCTCGCGCTGGAGAGCGGCGATGGGGACCCCTTGGTGCTGGTGCCGGCCAGCGGCGGGGCGGCGGTGGTGACGGCGACGGCTGCAGCGGCCGGGCCCTCCCCGGAGGACCTGATGGTGATGCAGCGGCTGGAGATGCACCTGCAGCAGACCCAGGTGGGCGGTGTCGTTTATCGCATGGCGGACAGGGCTGGACTGGGCGGATGGGGAGGCGGAGGGGCGAAGAATCGGGTTCAGGACTCGCCGATGTGATGGCGGCTGCAAAGAGCAGAGGGAAAGCCCGCCGTCATATGTATGGGCCGCGTGGTGATGGGATGCTGTGATTGTGGGATGAGTTCTTCAGGAGCCGACCAGGATGTTTTTTGGCGCTATGCGGCATTGCACAAACCCAGCACCGTGCAGCGTCAAGCCCGCGTCATCACCGGCTGGCGCCCTCTCCATTGAGCCCCATTTCGGATGCAGCTCTGCGCCTCCGCCGCGTCCGCACCAGCCGCCTAATCTTAACATCGTTCCCCCTGCGCCCAACCCGACCCCCGCCGACTGCCCTCGCACAGAATACCGTGGCAATGTGCCGCAGCGGTGTGGAGATGGCGCAGAACATGGTGGCCGCGGCGCGTGCGCGGGTGGCGGAGGCGGAGGCGGCGCAGCAGGGGCTGGCGGCGCACCCGCAGCTGGCGGCCATGCAGCCGGAAATGGTGGCGGCGGCGGCGCGGGCCATGGAGATTGAGCAGCGGCAGCTGGCGGCCGTGCTGGGGGAGGCGGACAGGGCGCAGCGGGCGCTCGAGGCTGCTGAGCGGGCCGCGGAGGAGGCGGAGAAAGCGGCGCTCAGGTGTGTGTATCCCTTTGGGGCTTAAAGGACACCAGCCCGGAGGCCGATTCCTGAAAGGCAATGAGATGAACGCAAGCACAAGCAAAGCAGCCGTGCCACCACCGGCGGCGCAATGCAAGAGCAAGAACTGACTGACTGACTGATTAAGGGTACACAATGTGTCTGCGCTTGGGTGGCCGTCCGTCTGTCCAGGCAGACCCAGGCAATCGGATAGGGGGGTAGGGGTTCAGTGAGGAGGGGCGCTCAAGGACCAGAGAGCGAAAGAGCAACTCCCCCAACTCATTGCCTAGGTGATGGGCGTGTTGACATCCCTGTTTCGAAACAGTGAAGTAAACCTGGTGCTCCAGCCGCGGCCGCCGACGCCGGCTGTGGCGCGTGACAAAGCACCGATGACACACCGCACGATATCACACACGTGCCCCTGCCTTGTGTGCACGCTGCACGGCGAAGACCACCGGGCGAAGAGAGGACAGGATAGGTGGGGCACGCGGGACGCGGGACGCGGGCAACGGCAGCGCCGCGTGAAGCGGCGCGGGTGGAGACCGCTCGGCGTCACGTCACCGCTCCTCCCCAGAGGCCCCAGTGGCCTCCCGCGGACATTCCACTGCGTCCCGAGGTGCTGACCATGCTGGTGCCGCCATGCCACATCGGGGGTGCAGGGAGCGCATCAGGCTGGCGGGCAACGGCGCCGCCGAGGGCCGGGTGGTGGACCGCAGCGGCAGGCCGGCGACGGCGGCGGCAGCGGACAAGGATGACAAGTCGCGGCTGCGGACCGAGGTGTTGGCCGGGCGGAGGTTCCCCGTGGATGACTCGGAGCTGCTGGCGGAGGCGGCCGCGCGCGCCGCGGAGCGGGGTGAGGGTGTGGGGCCGTGTCGTGGCCCAGTGTGCCGGGGCGGGAGGCCAGACGGCCGATTGGTCAAGAGGTGCCGTACAGGGCCCTGCCTTGATCGAGCGCCTCTAAACCCCCTTCAAGCCAAAGCCAGCAGGACCCAACATTTGATCTGAGTCGCTCATTTGGAAACGCACGTCCACCCAAGCGCATCGCAGTCCGCGCGGTAGGTCAGGTCAGGTTCACCATGTCGGCAAGAAACCTGAAATCCGCAATGAAACCAATGCGATGGTGCCAATTGCAACAGCGAAGACGCGGTAGACCCGCTCCTCCCCCCTCCAAAAATATACCCCGTGTGGCCACACGGCAGGCGAGGCGGCGCCCATCAGCGACGTCTTCATCACGGAGCCCTATCAGGACGAAGACGGCCGCCGCCTGGGCGACTCCCTGTACCTTGCCGACCTGCTGTTCCAGCTGGGGGGCGAGCTGGGGCTGCGGGTCGTGCGGTACGCCCACGTGGACACCCTCCTCCTGGGGGGCAGCAACCCGCTGTCCGTCATCGCGGCGGCGGAACAGATCATCGCCTCCAAAGAGTACGTGGAGGAAGCCGCCGCCGCGGCGGCCGCCGCCGCCGACGCCGCCGCCGCGGCCGCCGCGGAGGCCAACGCCATCGCCTCCGGCGCCATGCCGCCGCCGCGGAAGGACAAGAAGAGTAAGAAGATCGGTGGCGCAGCCGCCGCGGCCGCGGCGGCGGCGGCAGCCGCCGCCGCGGCCGCTGCAGCCGCGGCCGCCGCCGCGGAGGCCAGCGGCGCTACGGGCGCCAACGGCGAGGAAGCCATCGTGGTGGACCGGGTGGGGGACCCCACACTGCTGGCGGACCTGTATGTGCAGCTGCTGAAGAACCTGCTGATGGACGTGTGGGAGGCCAGTGCCATGACGCGGTGGGAGCGCCGCTGGCTGGAGGTGCTGGACGAGGGCACCTGGGCCGAGGTGCTCAGGAGATACGCCATCGTGCGGGCAGGTGCGGCAGGGGGCGGGGGCGGCAAGAGGGTGGCGGCGGCAGGGGTCAGCGCCAAGCGAGTGATACGCCACATGGGAGATCACAATCAGGTGGAGAATCGAAGGAACGTGGTCGGCGAGGCATCTGTAATGTAGAAAATGCTGCAGGGCGGCGGCGCATCGGACGGTCGGTTGAAATAGGGTGAAAAGCCGTCTCTCGCCGCATACGGGGCTTTGCGTTCAGCTGCTGGAGGGGCCAGACGGTGTATAACGCGGCCAGCGGCCATCACGTCCGGTCGGAACCCGAAAGCGCCTGCCCTGGCTTTCCTGCCTTTTTCCGCTTTTGCCCGCCTCGTGGTATCGTACCGTGTGTTAGTACGATGACGTGTGGTGTTGTGGGTTTGTCGGCCCCCTGACCCCGCCCGCAGGCGCCGCCAACCGAGAGTCGCTCACCGCCGCGGCCGTCTCCGCGCTGACCTCTCTGGGGCGGGACGACCCGGAGGCCCTCAGCGGGGGGGAGCACATCGCGCTGCTGCTGCTGCTGAGTGAGGACCTGATGGAGATGGAGCGCATGAGGAACTGGATGCAGCGGCGGCTGGTGGGTCGGGCAGTGGGTGGACCTGGGATGTGGATCCGTCGCCAGGCGGCCAGGGGTCAGGGCACCGGGGTATCTCGCCGCGGAGAGAGTTTGGGCTCCCCTCTCCCCGTGCGTCCGGGTGCAAACGGGAGGCGCGGGGCCGCAGTGGGATGTTGTTTCTGCCCGCTTTGGATTCTTGCGGATTCTATGGTGTCTTGCTCCTGCTTGCCGGGCAGACAGACCGGAGTGGAAACGCTTGGAAGCAACCCTCCGCGGCGGCAGCAGCAGCAGCTGCAGCAGCTGCGGCGGCGTGAGCTCCTCAGCGTGCGATGCTGCGGCGGCTCTGCGCAACAAGGAACGATGTTCCCCTCTTCCCCCTCCTTGGTGTCCCCCTCACCCATATGCGCTCTCAGGACTACAGCACCAGCGTCGCCGCCGGTCTGCGGGCGGACATCGCCGAGGACCGCAAGAAGCTGCGGGAGCTGGCCGGGGCGGAGAAGGAAGCCAAGAAGCGCAAGCGGGACGGGGTAAGTGTCTGGAAGGGGCGGGCGACGAGACGCCGTCGACGTGGAGTGCCCGCCCCGGATCCCAAGGGTCGCCACCGGAGCGGACCCCATCACACCATGGTGGCTTGTGCGTACGATCTGCAAGGGACCCGACCGGCGATGTCTTTGTTCGAGGAAACTGCGGTGCCCGGGCTCGAGGACCCCGGGGCGGCTGATGTATGTTTCTCCCCTCTGCTCCCTTGGTCTGCGTCGCGAACCTCGCCGCAGCCCGATGACACGGCCGCAGCCCGCGCGGCTGCGGCCGCCGGCGCCGCTTCGGCGGCCGCGCCCCCGGCGGGCGGTGCCGCCGCTGGCAAACGCATCAAGCTGTCTGGCGCCGCCGCGGCTGCGGCCGCGGCCCATGTGGCGGCTGCGGCGGCCTCCGCCGAGGATGCCCCCGAGGAGGAGGAGGAGGAGCCCAGTGAGCCCAGCTGGGAGCTGCCGGAGGAGTTGAGGGAGTTCACCGGGGACCCCACGGACCGGAGAGCGGTGGCGAGCTTCCGGACACGGCAGCAGGTCGGGCGGGGAGGTTGGAGCGGGGGTGGCAGTGTGGGAAACAGGGGTGGATGCCAGGAAGGAGATGCCGGGGGGCATATGATGTGGAGAGGCCGCGAGTCCAGTCCACGAGGTCGGGGACGCTGGTACCGAGGTTGGATGTGCGGTTTGGGGCATGGATGGGCTTGCCCGCCTGGTGGGAGGAGGAATCCAGTATTGCCGCCGGTGGACTGAAGCCGCTGGCGGGCGGGTTGAGGTGGTTGTGGGGACATCACAGGCCGGGTCGTCCCGGGGACGGACACGCTCGCGCCCGACCCCCTATCCGTCCGGCGGTGGGATGTGCAGTGGGGCATGCGGGCGTGGGGCGACGCCCGGCTGCGCGCGCGGCTTGCATCCCATGGGCACAAGTATCCGCAAGTGATCGGGGCGCGCTGTGCCGTTGATGATTCTCCCAGGGGGCCAAATGCGCGCAATGAGCCCCCTGTGACACGCATTGCCCCCACGTGTCCGCCCTGATAACGAGCACCGGACGGATGTCCCTTCCGACCCTGGCCGGTGTGCCCCAGGCGGCCAAGCAGCGCATAGAGCGATCTCGGGCGCAGTGGCACCAAGACCAGAAGCGACGCAACAAGGAGCGGGACTTGCGGCGGAGGCACTTGGAGCCCATCGAGCAGCGGGTGGCCAGAGAGAAGCGGGAGGCGGAGGAGGCGCTCGTCGCGTGAGTGATCACCACCTCTTCCCGCCGCGGTCTGTTCGTAGGGGGGCAGGGGGCGAGAGGCAAGGGGCGCCGGGAGCAAGGGACAGGGGCGAGGGGCAAAGGGAAATGAGCGGGCGAGGCGTGGGGCGCCACCGACGTCGGATAACATCCTTGATTGGTCGGGGACCGGTCTGCTGTGTCTGCCGTGCGCGACAGCTGGTGGGTTCCGTTACGGGGACCCGTCCAAAGGCGGCGCGACGAACCGAGCAACATGGAATTGCCATTCCGCAACCGCCCGGGACTCGCTTTCCTGCCCACCCCCAGATCGCCCTACCCCCGGCGTTGTACGGTTCGGGTCTGAGCCGGGTTTGATGTCATTTGGTTTGGCTTTTTTGAGTACGCGTCCCCCCTCCGACCGCGGGCCGGCTCTGTCGCATCATCACGCGCGTCCAAAGCCAGACGGGCATCAAACCACTTGGGGCTTTCCCTCTTACACGTATCGCAACCGTCTGACTCTACATCCCCACAACGCAAACCGCCGGACCGTCTGACTCGACTGCACCTGCTGACCCCGTCTTGCAGATGCATGCCTGTCAACGCCCCAACCCCCAACCTGCTCTGGCAGCAGCGCAATATGTCTACCAATTTCCTAACACCCCACCATCCCAACTCCCAACCCCGCAGGCGCCAGGAGGCTCTGGAGCGGGAGCTGGACCGGTGCAACATCCGCCGCGCTCCGCTGGGCTCTGACCGGTACCATCGGCGCTATTGGTGGGGTCTGGCCGGCCTCAAGTCGCTCATCCTGGTGGAGCACAGCGACGGCGTGTGGAGCGCCATCTCCACCCCGGACCAGCTGGAGGCGCTCATCTACAGCCTAGACACGAGGGTACGTGGGAAACGGTGGCGGGGGGCACGGCCGAGCGAGCGGGTGAAGGAGAGGGCGGAGCGCGGAGGCGGGGAGGGGTCGTGGGGCGCGGGGGCTGAGGTGTGCGGATGCCCAAATCCAGCTGCGAAGAGTGTGGCTTGGTTATCAGGGGGGGGGCTACGTGGGGCCAGATGAGGTCACGAGGGCTCACAGGTGTCCACTCGATTGGTGTCCGATGCCGCATTCATGTCACCGATTCTGACCGGGACCAGGACCCTCGTGGCCGTTGGGTACATCGCTGGCCCAATGTCGACTTCAGAAGCACTTGCCGGACTAGCACAGAAACACAGTCACACAAAGACTCGCAACATTCGGAAGCCTACACACGCACAAATTTCAATATCATGGTAGAGACACGCACCCTCACATTCCACTACCGCCCCGCCCCCCGGACCCACGCTCCTGACCTCCCTCACTGACGGACAGGGGATCCGCGAGCTAGAGCTGCGGAAAGCCCTGGAGCGGGTGCAACCCGGCGTCCTGGCCGCCATGGCCAAGGTCCGCGGCCTGATCCAGGCCGGCGAGGCCAAGGCGGCGGCCACCAGCGCCCGGGAGGAGGCGGCGGACGCTATGGAGGGGTACGGCCTGGACGGGGACGACACGGGGGGGGGCACGCTGCTGTCCGGGCCGTACCGGGGCACCAGCCTGCGGACGCTGGTGGACAGCGTGGTGGCGATGACGACGGCTGCGGAGACGGAGGACGTGCCTGGTCCGCCACGTGGGTGGAGGGACTGGCGGGAGCGGTTCGTGGCGGTGGCGGAGGGCGGAGAGCTTGACGCGGAGTGGGACGCAGAGGACGCGGCGGCGGCGGAAGATGCGCCGCTGCAAGCGCAGACCGGGGACGGGACGGCGGGCGAGCAGCAGCCGGGGCCGCAGCCCGAGCTTCGGCGGGTTTACGAGCAGCTCAGCCGGCGGCTACTGCAGCTGCAGAAGTGGTTCTTTGCGCACAGCGGACAGGAGGGGCATCCGCGGTTCACGGAGAACATGCCCGCGCCAGGAGGTGTCTCCGCGGCGGCGGCAAAGGCGGCGGCTGCGGCGGCGGGTGGCGCGGCGGGGGCGCTTGAGGGCGGAGCAAGTACAGGAGGCGGCACGGACGGTCAGGCGGGCGCAACGCCCGGGCTGCAGGAGGAAGGGGGCGGCGGCGGCGGCGGCGAGGGTGGCAGCAGCGATACCGAGGGCGAGGACGACGGCGATGAGGCGCGGGGGCTCAGCGAAGCACCGCAGGATGGCGAGGAGGACGGCGAGGATGACCGGAGGCGGAAGGAGCGGGTACGTGGGGTACGGTATCAGGCCGGGTGTGGGTGGCTCGTCCATGGTGGGCTGAGTGCACACAGCCTGTAAATGCCAGCTTCACGATTTGTGCTTGAACCTGAACGTGGGAACCAAACTGGTAAGACCGCACTGGGTGCTGCGCGGCGCGGCGTCCCTATGTGTGTGATCATCCCTCCGTCTACGGATGATGCAGATGCGGCGGCGCCAGTCCGAAGTGGTGGTGGACGATGACTCCCCCGAGCTGGTGGACCGCGATCTGACCCGTGACGAGGAGAAATCCCGTTCCAGCAACGGCTTCTGCCGCCATTTCATGTGGCGCAGCAAGAAAGAGCAGGCCAGCTGGGTGGGCATGGCGGACAAGGCGATGACCGCACCCCGCCTGTCCTTCTGCGCTACGACGCTGGCTTTCCATTCGGCTGGGCTGCTGGGCATGACCTTGAAGTGGGCCAAGAAGCCAAAGAAACATTGAGCCCGGTGTGTCGTGCTGGCGACCGTTTGGGATCCAATCCTGTCAGGCAGCTGGTTTGGACGTACTTAGGACCGTTTGCTGGGTGGACAGATGAGAACCTGTTTGTAGCTGTGATGATGACCTGGTCGTGACAACTGGCCAGCCACGTGGAGGGGAAAGACTTGTACCTTAAGACGTGCGGACTGAGGTAGGGGCAGGCGTGCTTGGAGTCAGCTGTGTAGGGTGACGACGCGCCGGAATTGGGAGACCGCATGGCGACGCGAGCCGCAGAGAGCGCGGCGCGAGCCGCGCGGCGTGGCTAGGTCAGAACATGCAGACGAGGACAGCCGAATTCCAGTCGTAGCGTGATCAGTGCGATCTTGAAGACTGGCACCTTGTTGGTTTCGGGAGCAACTGTTATCAGGTTGGTACGTGAGAACGTCACTGTTGTCGTTGTCGGTTGACGCAAGCGTTATTTCCTCAAACGTCCAGACTTCCAATGTATCAGACAATTTACGTGTTCGATTTGTCAAAGGCCATGCAATATAGTTCTACTATGGTACCGTCGCTTGATGCTTTATTACTGGTACTATGTCACCGTCGCCGGCTGCAGTAGACCCTATTGCACAGAGCGTCCAAATTTGAGGTAGAGCGACACGGCATCAGCAGGTCCAGCGCTCACATATTGCTATCCCAATGGCAGGTCTTCGCACCGCACTCTTGGTCGCGAAGCGAAATAGAGGTCTGCCTGTCCTCCTAAGGGTGCAGAGTTCAACGACCTGCAGCGAAGATACACAGCCAACTACATCGGGAAGGACGTATTGCGCACCGTCCGCTAGCAACACGGATTCAGAGGCTAGACTCCGACAGATGCTGCTGGAGAACGGGTTAAAGCATGTTCCTGCGCAGGGCTGGTCCAACGCTGCTTTGGTTCAGGCAGCACGTGACCTTGGATTATCTCCAGCTGTCGTCGGCATGTTTTCTCGCGGAGAAGGGGAGCTTGTAGAGTACTACATGGCGCAGTGCAATCAACGTTGCGTCATGGAGTTGGAGTCGAGCAAAAAAGAGCTTGACGGCATGCCGCTGAATGAGCGAGTGGCAAAAGCTCTTCAGATACGGCTGGAGTTGCTTCAGCCTGTCATCGACTCCTGGCCGCAAGCGCTTGCAGTGGCAGCAAGGCCTTCCAATGCCCCGCACGCCATCAAACTCTTGTTCAATTTAGTGGATGACATATGGGCCGCACTGGGGGATGGATCAACCGATGTTACGTGGTACAGCAAGCGTGCTGTCATCGCCGGCGTGTACTCCAGCACCAGCCTGTACATGATCACGGTAAGCGTCACACATGGAGCAACTTGCAGTTGGGTTTCGTCACTTCTGCCAATGATCGACGCGGAACGCTTAGGTGCCGTACATCTTACATAGTAGCGCACGCGTTTTGCATATCCTTTCTTTATCCCTGCCACGCGCAGGACTACTCGCCGGGGTTCAAAGACACCTGGGAGTGCCTGCGTCGGCGCGTGAACGAGGGCCTCGCGTTGGAAGCTTCCCTGCAGAAGGTCGTCCACGCACCCTCGTCCACACCTACCGCGTAGCAGCTCGCCGGGCACAAGCTACACAACTAGCGGAGGTTGCGGTCAACAAGAATGCATGATAGACGTTTCGTGGCAGTAAGAACAGCGCAGCGTAGAATCCCCTACGCACCGCGGCATCTCCTACGCAAGCCCCGCGTCCAACATCCATCATCGGTACACAGGCGCAATGCGCGCCATTTGGAAGACGTTCGGTTGGGTGCCTTGTTCGCCGTACACGAATATGCCGTGTAAGGGCTTGCCCAAACCTGGACACGTTTGCCATGATGACATTTCCTCCTCACGCGTCACGTCGGATGAGGAACGAACGCAGTCCACGATGCATCATCACCATCAGTACAGGGTTGAAAATCAGCGGACGACAGGCCAAATAGGTCAGCGCGCGTCAACAAAGAACCCGACAGCAGCCAAAACAGCATGACAATGCTCACAAACCATGGCCACACGTGCCCCTAGGTCGAGGCCATATTCTACAACGTACGTTCAATGCACGGAGTACGGTTGACATGCGGCAGACAGCTTAGTTGCTGACGAAGCCCTTAACCGATCCGTACCCTAATCCATCCACTGTACATAAGACGGGACGGCGCCCATACATACATGGAAAACGACGGATGCCAAGCTCTTCAAACATCAAGTGTACAAAACATAACTGCATACGTGCTCAACTCATGATAACTCCTCCACGACAACCTAGCACTTACACAAAGCATCATTATTACAAAACTCCGGAACACCACCTTTGGCCACTTTTGTAATCGACTGTTGCCTGTGAAGTGGGTGTTGCCGTTCCGCAGTTACATCACACCTGCGTTCTGCAGGCGGGTAAGCAGCTCCCGGCGATTGCCCAGCGGCGACATGCCGCGGCGCTTGACCTCGGTCCGCAGCTCCGCCATGGTCATCTTGTCTATCGACTTGACGGTTGCGGCACTGGCGCTAGCGCGTGGCTCGCGAGCCAAGCCGGCCGCCGCCTTCTCACCGACCTCTACCACCTGCACCGCGGTGCAACGGCAGCTGCTTGGACACAACGTCTTCTAGTCGACCAACCCAGCGGGCCAACCTTGCAATTGCGCTTTATTAAACACATGCAGCACAGCCCGCCATCCCCGTCCATGCAGCATATTCAAGTCAGTTACTCGGACACGTTCCCAGTGGTCACCTGATACTTGTCGGCCTCCTCGTACTGGGTAATGGGGTCCTGGCCCACCGCGACAGCTCCCAGCGGGACTCCCTGCACGATGTTGTTCGCCAGCAGACCGGGAGGCTGCTGATGCTGAGCCGCCAGACCCGCGAGGTTCGGTTTGCCGTTCTCCAGCTGCTCCAGGGCCAGCATGCCGACCGGGAGTTGGGTTAAACACAGGCAATGCGCTGGTCCTAAAATTATTGCCTAGTAATCTCGGCCACCCAACTGGAGCGACTAGTATCCTGTGTGTAGAGTACGTTGTCAACCGCGCAACAAGATGTGTCCAGGAGGAACAGAGCAATGCAGACAAGGGCCAGATCTTGTAAGGAAGAGTCAAGACGCCACCACGGAATCACCAAGTGTCAAGTCGGATGGAAGCGGCAATAACCCTCACCTCCGGCACGTGCAGGTTCTCGACAGTGCTGACAGCAGTGACGGCCTCGTAAGAAGCAGTGCTGCTCTCATTGACCGCTGTCACTGCATCTGTCGAGACCCCGTTTACGACAGCGTCGAACGGGACTTCGGCGACCGCCGGCACCTCCGCCACAATGGGCGCCGTCAAGGGCACAGCCTGTACCGGAGAATCCACGGGAGCTGCCGGAGCGTCCACAACCGTCGGTGTGACGCCAAATGGAGCAAGAGATACCACTTTGCTGTGGGAATTTTCCCACGAGTCAATGACCTGCAATAAAGGTCCCCCAATCAAGAGATGGATGGCCCACGCAAGCCCGGGGTCGCGAAATTCGGGTCAGCGCACAACCCCACAACGTTGAAGACCATGTGCGCATAAATGAATGCACATTTACGCATGAAACAATGGATTGTCGCTCACATAATAACGGTGAAGTGCCTTGGCCGGTGTGCGAAATCCGCGCGCAGGCCGCAGGGTTCGGTTGTGCCTACCTCCACGCTCGCCGCGGACGGCAACTGGACAGCCTTGTTCTGGCCAGGGCACCAGTCCATCACATCCCCGCGCTTCACGATGTATTTGTACTCAACCGCTGACCTGTGAAGGCATGCCGAAATACCGGAAACGCGAAATTGACCTGCACCGGCACGTTTCTTGATGCAATTTGGAATACAAGGAACATTTACAAAATGGTGTTGGCAGTATATGTGCCTCGGCGCTGAATTGCTTACCCTACAGGGAGAACAGATGAGGCCGTCCAATTGTCGCCCTCGCCCCAATTCAGCGCCAACGCATGCTTTGGGTCCCAAGCTCCAAGCTCTGGAGCACTTCCGACCAGCAGAAGAGACTGACCGTACTCCACATGACGATGGATTTTAAACTGCACAGAAGTGCTGGTGGTCCCTGCCTGTGCGCGCACCAGGCACAGAGTATGGCGGCGACTCTGGAGTACATTACTGCGCACTGCGCGCGCCCTGAAAGACGAGAGCGCCATTCCTTTCGGAAGATCGCTGTTTCAGTGCACGCCTCTAAAAGCTGGCTCCTAGAAGAGATAGAGCTTGCCTTGTTGCTGCACGTCAAAATCAATTCATAAACATTAGCCGAAATGCTCGTTTGTCGTGCGTTTCCGTTCCGAACGACACTTCCGTAATCCACGAAAGTCTGCGCACCTGCGCACTTGACCACTTGTCTCCAAGAATGCATCTATTCCATTGCGACTGTCAAAACCACAGTTGAGCACCTAATCCAGCACCCAGTCCTTCCGTGTAAGCACAACAGTCGTAGACAGAGCTTGTCAGAGCACGCTCCAAAGCTGTTCGATCGTCAGCCCTTCTTTCAGCTGCTCGATGGCCAATCCCAACTCAGCGCAGTAGACCGGGTCTCTGTCCACGCCCTTCGTGGCGTCCGCGTAGTACTGGGCCAGAGCGTCGCCGCGGTCAGGCGGATCCACAATTTCCACGTCTTGCTCACTGCAACGCATGTAAGGAAAGGTCTATCAGCCACATTCGTTAAAGTCACTCCATGAAACTAACCATCGGCGCAATTGGTCGACTGTTGTGACCCGCCTAAACGAAAAGCGCTTAAAAGCCGATGCCACCGATCATGGATCCCTCCACGATCACTACAGTAACGGCATGTCAGGCATGGTGTACTTACGACGGGGCGATGGTGAAACCGGAGCTTGACCCCGCGGCCGACGGATCTGGCCTGTATTCGACGCCGAACACTGGGTTGGAAGCATACACCTGCGATTCGACATCGGATGGCATCCGCACAGTTCGGACGTCCGAGGGTTTCGTGGAAGTGTACGAGGCGTTGTAATTATCTTTGCCACCCGGCACACATCACGCACCCGTCGTGTTGTTTTCGTATGTAAGCCGCACGTGATCAACGGCGCCCCTGCTGTGAGGACAGGCCAAGCCGGCCATCCTTCGCCCATCCGCACCTGCCACAGGCTGCTGATCTCCTTGTACACGTAGTCCAGGGTTTCCTTGGGGTCAACCTTGAAGCCCAGGACGTAGCCGCCGGACGCAAGCGTGGTCTCAATCACCAGCGCCTGGCCGAACTTGGAGTCGCGCAGCTTGACCGATCGGATCTACACCGCGTATGTCATGCCAGGCCACGAGAGTTATCAGTTTGTCGTAACACAGCGCGAACTGGGCTGGGTTGCAAAGGAATGAGTACTGACACCGGACCGAGCTCAGCCGTTTGTTAACGGCATCATCGAGCGCACTGCGTATCCTGTCAGACGTCCTGTCAGACCTCCGCGGTCAACGGAAATTGTGACAACGGAAATTGTGACGGCGGAAATTGTGACGGCGCCTGCTTGCTTGACCCGTCGAGCCCGTCCCCGCACGCGGCTGCGACGACTAGAACCCTGTATGGCGCAGCTGCATGTGACAGTGAGTGCGTCGTGCTTGTGTAGGACCCTCTTACGAGCACAGAAGTCGCTAAAGGCGCCAAGGGAGTATGGGACAACACATGAGTGCCCCCCCTGATTCCCAAGTGTAACCCGACATGCAATATAAGCTCGGGCCGAAGTATCATACTTCTGAAAACCCTAGGTGTTCCAAACCCTAGGTTGATCACCACCTAGGGCCAAATCATCCACGCGCCACTCAACACGCTTTCGTACATTGGGGCGCGTGATAGATATGCGGAGGGCTCAACGGAAGCCCTGTCCTATGTCTTGCGTAACGTGCCTTGCGGGTCCGCAGGTTCTTTCTTCGCCCACCGGACATGCACCACCGGACATGCCTTCGTTCTCGACACCCCGCTCCCAGGGCAGGGTGGGTCCACTAGAGGCCGGAGAGCGCTGTGGTTACGAACTGCAACGTGCCACCGTCGCGGCCTTTCACCTCACTGATTCGCGGACTTCCGGTGACCAGCTCTCCCGCTCACGCGTGGGAGACCAGGCGTTATGCACTTCTAGACGCGACCAGCGACCTGTACTTTCGTGACCCCCCAGCACAGCGTGCCCCGCGCCCGTGTGGCACTTTCACCTCGCCGGGCCGTAGCGCAATTGCCCCCCCTACACTTTCCCCATGCCCGTACCTCCGGCCACCGCCACTCCCACCTGCAAGTAGGGTATGGACACGTTGAAGTTCTCCGCCATCTGGGCGTACCACACCACCCGAACGTTGGAGATGAAGAAGGCACCCAAGTTGCCCTGCTCCGCGCTCAGGTTGTACACGCCCTGCACGCGACTGTAGGTTTGCTCAAGCGGCAGCAGCTTGAGCTCTCGGTCCACGATCAGCGCACCTGGGGCAGGGGAGGTAGAGAGGAGGAGGTTGAAGCGTGTAAGAAACAAATTGAGATCAACAGGAACGGGGTCCAATGGGGAGACCATGCTTCATGAGCTGCAGCTGGGGAATGGCGTACGAGGTCGATGGTCGGATGTGGAGCGTCTTGTCGCGCATGTCAACGCACGGGGTACCCGACAGGGCGGTGGGTCAGTGCTTGGCCCGTGAAGCTCCAGGTGCTGTACCCTCCTCCTTGGCTCTGGCGCCCACAATAACCATTCCCACCACCGCAACACGGCGCGGACCGGCGCCGTCCGACCCGCTGATCCGTCTTGGTGACGGCAGGATGCGCAGGTTTTCTCCATCAGCGACGCCACAGCGCTGTGGCGTTGTAACCACCCCGACTTTGTGATGCCATGACAGCCCGTGCGCGCCGCAGGGAGCCCAAGCCTAAGGTGCGAGCGAGCGACCGCAGCGGGGTTCCGGAGCCGGGAACACCGTGCCTACTGCCTGTTCGGTACAGCGGACGAATGCCGATGGGATGCGGGTTCGGGCTCCTCCGGCAGAGCATAATGTTCGCAGGAGCGCACCCAGCGCTCTCACCCCGCAGCTTCAGGTCGCGGTACAGGCGACTGTTGTCGTACGCCTTGAACACGCCCTGCACGCAGCTGAATAACGTGTCCGTGCTGTCCGCTAGCGCCGTGAAGATGAACTCGAAGCGCTGGTTGTGGTATTTGGTGAGCACAAACAGCGACTGGGTCTGACCTGCGATACATCGAGTGGCACGGGGCGCGCGAAGTGGATGAGGAACGGCAATGGCGTACGACGAAGCTGTTCAGGGCTTGGAAACACGTTCAGAACACGTACCCCGGCAGTCTGCTTGCGAAAACCCCGCCTCACCCTTTAGGCGCGAAGCCGCAGCGCGGACGTTGACTGACGTGATGCAGTTGTGCCCGATCGAGATGTTGGTCCTGCGGTTCTTCTTCGATACCCATACCACCCGCAACGTTGTGACGCGCAGTTCTCCCAAGTCGCCACTGTTGCCTTTGGTGTCCTCGACGGATTCCTGGGGTGGGTGGTTATGGTTACATGCTCCAGCCCACTTGGTACTGGGCCCCGGCCCCGGCAGTGCCGTCACAAGCAGCCCAACCTACCAGAACTGCGACGACCTCTTCCCCATGGCGTGGGGCAACATCTGTTACGTTGCAGTCGAAGCGAATCTCCCTGTCCTGCCAGCACAACGGCGTGTCGCGACCTGACGAGCCGAACAACAGATCCGCCATTTCCGTTCCAGGCCGAGCTCAGAGAAAGAGGTGCAGCCTTCCTGCCATGACAAGCCTAGTTCTCTATCTAAGTCACAAGGTGTCACACAAAGACTTGTGTTTACACACAATGGGACCAGAAGCCTCTGTATTCTGATGCTTAATTTTACAGGTCAGAAACATTGTCTTTGATGAAAAGCATAACGACTAGGCCGTGCAAGTCAACTGAAAGCCCTTGGAACCGCAAGAAACAAAAGCTTGCGTGTCGAAATGGAGATTTGCAGTATACTGTGAATGTGAAACAATTTGATGTCATGGGTACGCTACAATAATTTCATGGGTACACCGTTGGTTTCGGAGGTAGCCCTGGTTTGCCGTTTCCCTCTTGTGAATTGTAGCTTCTTAGGCGCATTTAGCGCTGTCGGATTACATTCTTAGGAAGGGAGGTTTCTTCAATAGGCAAGACAACCGATCTCTTTTGCTTTGTGGCACCCGACTATTCCTCCACCTCTCATCAGGCAAACCAACCCGATCTCAGTGTGTTGCATACGACTCGGAGAAAATCGCGCCGTCCCTCTTGACGGATCCTTGAGCTTTTGTGTGACTCGAATTAGTCGAGCGCACCTCTGCGCGCTAGACGAATCGAACTATCCAGGCGATTGGATTTCCAAATACCTGGATGAAGCTTCAGGTTCTTACGCGTGGCTCGGTGCAACATGACCCGTCTGTGTTGCGGGTCGGGTCGGCGCCGAGCAAGGGAGCTGCGAGTCTCCGTGCAAGCAGCGGACGTCATGTCTCTTGCGGCGTCAGTGTGACCGACAAAGCTGCCACATATAGTACGAGTGCAACAACCTTGGTCGAGCGGCCGGCGAATGCGGAGGCACTTGCGCCTGCGGTCCTAAACCAAGCAATCAGGGAGGGCCACTACGAGGCCGCTCTGGTGAACCTGCAGGCAAGCCAATTGCTCTGCCTAAATCAATTTTTCATAATTGGTATTGTTTGATAATTGGATGTGCCATGCGTGCGCAGGCCAGCAAGGCCGACGCAGGTCAGGCGAGCATCGCGTCGGTGTTGCAGCCCGCCGATTCCACAAAAACCTGCGACGTCACAATCGTCGGCGCCGGTCCAGCTGGGCTCTACTTGGCAGCTGAGCTAGCCAGGCGAGGCCTGACCGTCAATGTGCTAGGTCGGTGGTTGCCTATCTGGTAGCTATCCACTCAACATACATTTCTACAGCTTTTGCCCTGCCGCATCCCACGCTCCTTACCTTGCTAGCACATATTTGTTGTCTGTTACTGTGCACTCGCCAGTCGCGGCGTTGCGTTGGCTGCGCGCGACCAAATACCTCACGTGAGACTCACCGTAGTAGTCCTATCTGCCGGCAACCCGGAGGCTCATCCAATGACAGGCTGTCGGTTTAACTGGTTTTGCAACGAGGAGTAAGCAGCATTGTCCTGGTTGCCAAAGGGGTTGACAGTTGCTAGCAGCAACAAGTGCAGGGCGAGTTATAGGGAGCGGGAAAGGAGGCTTCCACGCCGCATCATGGTTTAGCCAGAGGTCCATCGCCTCCCTTCGAGCCGCCGCGAAGGCCTCGAGATTTTGGTCCTTGGGGGCTTGGGCCATGCCACGTCTAGGCGGGTGTCTCCGTAACCACATCACCGAGGCAGGATAGGCGTCCCGCATCCCACCCACAACATTCGCTCGCTGCTCCTCTACTGCGCTTGTATCTCTCCGCCTTCTGTTCTCCGCACTGGTTCTCTCCTCACTGATGGCCCCCCCCGCTGCTGGGTCCCTCACTGCTGCCCCCCTCACTGCTGCGCTCCGCACGGTGATTGACCACTGCAGGCCTGGATGTGCCCATCGTCAACAACTACGGCGTGTGGACGGATGAGTTCCAGGCGCTGGGGCTGGAGAGCACCCTGGAGTGCTCCTGGCCGGACGCTGTGTGCTACTTCGGCGAGGGCAAGGAGGTTAGCCTTGGGCGGTAGCCCGGGTGGGGCCGATTGTCAGAGGGGAGCGCTGCGCGGCGCCGGAGTTCTGTGCGGCCCAGGGTCACTCCACCGCCACACCAAGCTGCACCACATTACGCCGTACCCGATCACAAGACCCCTTCCGTCACTGTTGTCCCGCGGGTGTCCATCCGGGTGGGTGGGTCGTTTAATTTTGGCTTTCTTGCCCGGATCCACGAAGCTCTTTCTGTGTTCCTGGGTTGAAACTTACGATTGATGGACCCATGTGTGCGCGGGTGGACCCATGGGTCGCAGGTGCGGGTGGGCCGGGGCTACGGGCGCGTCAGCCGGCGCAAGCTGCGCGCACACCTGCTGGACATGTGTCACTCGGCCGGGGTGCGATTCAGCAGCTCGGAGGTGGCGGATATCCAGGTGGTGGAAGGTGGCAAGGTGACGCAGCTCACCACCAAGGACGGCGTCGTGTACCGCAGCAGGTACGGATAATGGGTGCCGTATGATTGCGTTGTACGGCGGCGAAGGGTCACGGGACAACCCGTCATCACGTGGTAATGGTGAAGTGGTGTGGTGGCGCCGCCCGATCATCCGCTGGGGTGTTGGCTGCTGTGTGCCAGCGGTGGGCCTCCGGCCGCTAGAGAGAGGGTGGCCTGCCCAAAGCAGTGAGCGCAGCTGCCAGAGGCAGCCGATGGGGGCCCGCTGGGTCTGTGTAGGTAGGTGCTGACCAGCTCATAGTGGCGCCATGGTCGTGCAGCCCGGCCACCCAACCGGCAACTGCACTGGGGTCGGCTGCCTGTTCGTTCCCTTCTCGTCACTCAGCAGCTCATTGGGGGCGCCGGGATCAACTTACAGTCTTACACGAGACACGGGTATGAGTAGATGTGACGGGTATGAGAAGATCTGGGGGCTGATCAGAAATGTGCACGGAGTACGCGGCCCACATGGATAACCGTACCCAGCGGCGAGACTCCGCGTCTCAGAGTTGTCGCCCCGGCGGATACCTTGCAGCTGCTGATCGCTTCCCCCACCGGGTGCTTTCGCGAGCTTTTGACACCGGTCAGGAGTCTGCTGGCGGGGAACTCGGCCTCAGGGGGCCTGGGACCCGGAGGGCACTCACGGTCCTGGGCCTGTGATGCGGGGTGGCAGTGGAGGCTTGTTGGGGCCCCTCATGTGGGGACCGCGGCCCTGACGTTCACGCCTCCCCCCCGGCATGACCAGGCTGACGACCCTGGCCGCCGGTGCCGCGGGCGGCAAGTTCCTGCGCTACGAGGACGACGCGCCCATCGTGGCGGCGCAGACGGCGTACGGCATCGAGGCGGAGGTCGAGGGGTACGACAGCGCCTACCCTTCTGACCTGATGCTGTTCATGGACTTCCGCCGCCACCACACGGGTCTCTTTGACGCCACCGCGACCAACGTCAAGGTAACGTCGCACAACAGCCGTGTGCCGTTGAGATGCGCGCACGACCACCACCGCTACTCCCTGTCCTTGTTACTACTTCATGTATGTGGTCTTGCTCGCTGACCGCTGCTGCTTGCGCTCACGGTCCGGTGTCTGTGTGTTAAGAAAGGAAACCCGCCCGACTGTGTCTGTGTGCTACGTCGGTGCACTCAGAGCGACAAGCTGGGTCCAGAGCCCGACAGGGCGTTGCGGTCCAAAAGAACGTCCGGAACTTGACTAGACCATGCATGGGTGCTTTGAAGGATTCGACCTGCTTGTGTTTTTGTGTGTGTCCGTCCGTCCGTCTGCAAGCCCCCCAGTGAGGCGAGTGGATCGCCAGCCGCCACACCGCGCACCCGCGATGCCCTGCCGTGTGGCGCGTGGTGATCCATTCGCCTCACAGGCTGACGCACACAAACAACGATGCCCCGACTGCCGTAACGCGTACCCGCATCATCGTGCTTTACGGTACCACCATGCTGGCTGAGGGAGTGGGGCCCGAGCAGCGCGCGTGTTACCCCGGGTCGGCGGGGCCCCACAAAGCTGCCACTTGCAACTCTCCGCTGTCTCTCCTCGGGGCGGTGAACCCGACCACGCAACCACCCACCACCAAGCGCGCTCCCCTCTCTCACTTCCTCTCTGCGCCCACCCGACTGGACTCGACGCTCTGCCGCCCGCGTTCCGGCCCTCGCACCCCAGGCGGGCATGCACCCCAACTCGGGCGACGGGATGTGGGGCAGCTCCGACGAGTGCCCCTCCTTCCTGTACGCCATGCCCCTGGGCGGCCACCGGGTGTTCCTGGAGGAGACGTGTCTGGTGGCCAAGCCCGCGCTGCCCTTCGCGGTGCTCAAGCGCCGACTGACGAGGCGGCTCAAGGCCATGGGCATTTCGGTCACCAAGGTGGGGGATTCGAGTGGGGGTAGGACGGGGGTGCAAAGAATGTGGGGTCGGGCGTGGGTGTGGTGGACATGAGGGACGACGCGGACCGGGGGCCAGGGCGGGTGCGAGCGCGCGGGTGGGAGGGAGGGAGGGTAAGAGGGAGAGTGGGGGGCTGCGGGACAGCAGCCGGGAGGGGGGGAGTCCGGCGCGGGTGCGGATCCGGCCAAGTGCGGGTGCGCGGGGGTGAATCGGCAAGGCGGTTGGGTACTGGTGACATCTTGAAGAAGAGTCACAGTGCTACCACCTGGCGCTGTTGCGAGGGAGTGGGTCCGGCTCGTCTCGGGGCAGCGTTGGCCCCCCCCCACTGCTTGTGGTGGTGCACACCAAACCCCTGCCACGGGAGCACACCCCTGAGTGACCCACTAGGGACAGGCCAGGGTTGGTTGCAACCTGGCCACACCATGTACCGTTGAGCCGCTCGCGACCGTTGCCCGTTGTCCGTTTCCGTACAGATCCACGAGGAGGAGTGGAGCTACATCCCGGTGGGAGGGCCGCTGCCTCTGGCCAGCCAGTCGGTTACGGCCTTCGGTGCGGCTGCCAACCTGGTGCACCCGGCCACGGGCTTCAGCGTCAGTCGCTCCTTCCGCGAGGCGCCCCTGGTGGCGGATGAGATCGCGGCGGCACTGGCGGCGGGGCTGGACGTGGCGCAGGCCAGCAAGCAAGTGTGGGACAAGCTGTGGCCGCTGGAGAAGCGCACCCAGGTACGACATGTGACGTACTCCGTAGTGCCACGTGATCTGGGGCCTCGAGGGGCCTGCGGGGCGGGGCGGGTGGCGCGTCACGACACGGGGAGATGGGAAACGGAGGGGGTGGCGATCGTGTGCGCTCGATGACGTTATCGGTGGCAATGGCACCCGGAGGTAACGTTGGCATGCGTGCTCAGGAGTCAATACGAGCCATTCACACCGATACGATCTGCGTTTTCAGGAGTCGTTTTCAGGAGATCTCTAGAAATCCTACTGAGATCAATCACCGGCAGCGCCGCAGGTCCCCCACCCCTCCGCGGCGCCCTCTCAGACCGTCCACCATCCTCCGCCCAGCGTTCCCCTCTCCTCACTATGAATATGTCTACGAATGTTTCCTGTCCTCCCCTCCCTTCCCTCCCCAGGCGAGCTTCCACGTGTTCGGAATGGAGCTGCTGGCCACCCTGGACCTGGCTGCCACCAACGACTTCTTCAACACCTTCTTCCGCCTGCCGCCCTTTTACTGGCGGGGCTTCCTGGCCTCCACGCTGTCCTCGGGCCAGTTGATCGGCTTTGCGCTGGTGGTGTTCACCCTGGCGCCCCTGTCCATCAAGTACAAGCTCATCGAGCACCTAATCACCGGTGAGGGGATCTCGTGTTACGCAAGAGAGACAAAGACTGAGCCGCGAGATGGCGAGCCCGGTGACATTGTTGCGAGGAACGAGGGAGCGGGTGCGCGCTCGATTGCAGGCAAGGCACAAGTGCGTGATATGCAATGGGCGCAGCAGTGCCAGGACGCCAGGGAGCAGCTGTGTGTGGGTGTCGTCGCGGGTGGCTAATGGCAGGCACCTGGGAATCTCGGTGTCGGTGACGGGAAGGATGAACAGCGGCGGCTGCGGCTGAGGACGTGGTCGTGTGTTCAGGGGCGGCAGGCGGGCACCGAGATGCATCTGCATCGCCACACGACAGTACGCGAGCTGTCCTGCACGTTCCGGGTCGCCTGCCACGCGCCAGCTCTCCTGTGGGTAGCCGGCGCGGAGCTCCCGCGGGGCCCTGATGCTCGCTGCCATAACCGCACGTCCGCGATATAGGCGCTATCCCTCGCCACCTTCCCCAACCCCCCTGTCGCGCCGACGCCCCGCCGCGCCCCTCTGCCGCGCCCCTCTGGCCCGCCCCGCGCTGCAGACCCCGCCGGCGGTTACCTCGTTCGGGCGTACAAGGCCCAATGGGACGCCGCCCAGGAGGCCAAGTCCGCAGCGGCCGCCGCCGCGTCCGTCCTGATTGGCACAGAGCTGATGGCGCAGGCAGCCTTGCAGGCGCTGGCCGACAAGGCGTGAGGGCACGGAGGCTCGGCTGCTTCATGAAGCAGCAAAGAAGACCTCCACCACTTGATTTGCCCACGCTGCTCTGCCACCACCGACTGGGCGGGGTGGGTTCGCGCGCGACGTGGCAGCGGGAGAGACGTCGGTCGGCGCCAGCCGAGCCATTGTGAAGGGCCTCGGGTAAAGGGCCCGCAGTGACACAGCAGACAGCGGGCAGCAATGCACGCCATGAGATGCGAACCGGCGAGGCGGTGCCGCAAACCAGGACACCGCATTTTGAATCGCGTCGCATCATCACCATCATCGCCATCACCGAGCTCATCGGTCATCATGATTGCGTCTGTGTCAGGCACGCGGGGCTCGCGGAGGTTGGTGGGTGGTTGTTTGCGGGAGGGCGCGCGCGAAATGCCGATGTCGCCAGCTGCCGTGCCAGGTTTTTGGCGCGGCGGCGGCGGGGCTCGGCTCCGCTTACGCTTCCCACAACCTCGCTCGGAGCCACATTGGATGGCGCTTCTGGACGCCCCGCGCCCGCCCCGCTCCAGTTTGCCATCCACCAGCACCAAGTTACCTGAGTCAAGCGGCCCAACACCGCGTGCGGCATGTGCGCTCCTGTGAACTTGCACACGCGAACACTCGCGCGGTAACCGGTAGGCCCGTTCCTGGACGATGGACTTGTGATTTCGAACGCAATGGGCAAGAGGCCAATAGGCCATTATTCCAGATGATGGGTTTGGAACCTTTGTGTGTTGGTGGCTTGGTCCACCGCGGCCGCGTGCGATGTGGGTCATCCCGCCGGGAGGGAGTGCCGGCTGCCGGGGAGTGGAGGGCGCACTGAGGATGGAGGGCGGTTGGGTGTCATGGCATGGAGCGCAGGTGGGCTGTTAGGGGTGCTCTCCGTCTTATATGGCCCGGTTCGAGTGGAGTCGGGTCGGGGGGAGCGCGTGGTGGCACGTGATCGTCCGGGTCGTACCGGGTTCGTTGGCGCGAGGCTGGCTTGGGTTGGGCCAGGCTTGCTGGAGCTTCTGTGCTGGGCCGCCACAGAATACGATTGCCGATGCGCTGGTGATGCCGTCGTACATAGACGGATACGATAGCTGATACAATATGATATTGATGGGCTGGGTCGTGGGGCAAGGGGTGATAGATGATGTGTTCGTCGGCAGGATTGGGGTTTCAGGCAGGAATGGGGGGTTCAGGCCATTCGGATGACAGCAGGGAACCATGGTTGGTGAGCCCTGCTCTTCGCACCCCGCGTTCACACCCCGGCAGACGCGCACGTGTGGATTGCCGCGGTGGCTACGGCGTGCGGATTGGTGGTCTGGGCCCGCGCTGATACCAACCAAGGCAGGCGTCCTGGCTACCCGGGGATGTTGTGCATCGTGTGTGCGCGTATGTGCCGTGCATGATAAGGAGAACTGAGCCGTATGTACTCCGGCTGTTGCACAGGCGTTGAGACGATGACCTGCGCTTCGTCAGTTGGTAGGTTGCTGAAGATAACTTATATGAAGTCACTCACGTCTTTTGGACCCCCCCGGGGCGTTTTCGCCGCGAAAGGGAGGAGAGGAGAGGAGACGAAAGGGGAGGAGAGAAGAGAAGAGGAGAGGGGAAGCGGCATCTTGTGCGGGGGCTGCACCCGAGTGTCAGCCCTTCGGGGCCTCATGGACGGGCTGTTGACGGCCGGTCAGATGGGACGGTGCCGCGACGCGTTCTGGGTGCGGAAGCAACGGCAGTTGTCAGCGTGCGTGTGGGCCCTTCTTAGACTCAGTGAGCCTGGCAGAACGCGAGCGAAAGACGGCAGGGAGACTTGAGAGGGCGAGGGAGGGTGGAGGGACATAGAGAGTGTCTGGGGCGAGAGGTGTGATTTGCGCCGACAGGGGGACCGGCGACACGTCGCTTTGTGTGGTGTGGTGTGCAGCAGCAGAGTTGTTTGTTTCTTACTCAGCGAGGGTGAGGGTGCGGGTGGGGTACAGAAGGGTACCGTCTGGCGCCTCATTGGCGCAGAGGGAGGGGGCGGTGGTGAGGGAAAGCAGCGAGCTTAGCAGGTGTTGCGCGATGTGCAGTGCAGTACGAACGATGAAGTTTGGAGGACAATACCAAACGGCCTTTCTCTGTAAGGTTCAAGGCTTTCTGAGCAGGCAGGCAGGCAGGTTCGGATGCTGCGTTGCAGAGTTGGGTTCCGGCCGTTATCATCCCAAGAGGCGCGGCCGCGCCGCCGCGCCATCGCGCGCACTTGCACCATCTCATTTTCCACTGTCTTGCATGTTCTTCCAGTTAAGTATTCTGAGTGCTTCTGGGTGTGCTCGGGTTTATTTCTGGGCTTGGTTTTTCCTTACCTTTTCATCCCCGGGGGCGGTGCAGGGGACGCCAGGAACGGGGCGGGGAGCTCAAGGGGGCGGAGTGTTCAGCGGATCAACACGCGGGGCGTCCACATGGCGGAGGTCAGGAGAGGATACGTCTTGCCATGCACCGTCCTGCTCTTGTAGAATTCGAGTAAATGAACCAGGTGACAGCGGATCCCAAGGGGCCATGGCCGAAGCTTTCTCGCCGGATATGTGAAGGGAAGCCGCGTCACTAAGGCACGCTAGGCAGATGTCGTACCACAGGCACAGGCACACCAAGTATTCCACCCCGGGCCCGCGATACCAGATAATTAACTCGGTCACTATAAACCGTCGTCGCTAAGGCTGCTGCCGTCGCGCGCCCAACAAGGGGCAGGTCCAAAGACAAGGTGTGCTGCACGTCGCGGGGCGGCATTAGTGAACGGCAGACTGAGAACAACATGAGGCGCACTCCACTTGCTTTACGCGTTACAGCGCGGTGCGGGACGACTGCATCATCGCCATACGCACTTCGACCACTCGTGCATTATCTTTAGGTTGGATAATGACGAGTGCCTGAACACCGCAGACTCGGCCATGGTACGGTATCACCGAAAGGCGTACGACCATTGGTGTGGATGTCACATCGTGACATCCGACGTGAGCAGGTGTGACCTGGGCGATCTGGGTTGCGCAGCTGCTCGACTTGTGCGGGTCTTGGGGAAGATTCCTCTCCTGGAGGTTATGCACCCTTCCTGTCGTTGACCGCAACCGCCACCGAGGTCCCTCGTCACATCAGCGTTACATCAGGGCACGGTATACCACGGCACTACCTCACAGCGTCTTAGAGCCTAAGACTACGAAGCAACCCAAAGCGACATTGGCGCCACACCAAGGAGCGAAAGTGTGACCCTAGTGTAACACGGTTACGGCGCAACAAACCAGTAGTTATGAACAGGTGGGCTGTGGCTCAGGTGTGTGTTCCCAGCTTATGGAACTGGGGCATGCTTGGCCACAAGGCAAGGGTGCGAACTTAAAGTTACATGTCCGGATCGTTGGGGATCTAGATTTGGATTTGGGAACCGTGTGGCGTGTGCCAAAAGGTGTTGCTTGTATAGACTTGCAACGGAACTAGACGCTTCAGAAAGCCTGCAGCTACTTTGCAAGTCATGAATAATGTTATTGTGGTCTGGCGAACTGCATCCCTCTACATTTCGTACACGAACAGCGCTTGTCGTGCCTCGTGCGGTTTCTTTTGTACCTGATTCATTGGTTGTACCGGGAATGACCACTGATCATAACGTCATGGTAACCAACGACATATTTAAGAAAATTTTATCTATTGTTTTGAGTTGTCTCGGCTGTCAACTGACGTCGGATGTCGACTGATGTCCTCGACTATTGACTGAGCCGTTTGCCATAGCTCGTGAGCTTCGTAAAACAATGCGGATCAGGTTAATACCATAGGTATTGAGATCTATTTGTACATTTTCCCCAGCACCCATCGATGCTTCACTAACGTTGCAACTACGGACAGCCCTGGACAGCCTCTGTAATCGGTCACACGTCACATCCTGTCATTGTTGACAACACCTGTGCGACAAACATAATATTACCCATGGCCATTTCATTATAGTAAAACAGCACTATTTCATGCGAAGGCAGGAGCGCACCCCAACAGTCCAGCCAAAATTTTGTTCTTGCGCATAACGTGGGGTACGGTAGAGCTGATATATCTCACATCTATCGTTTGGGACAGCTGCTGCACAGGCGGCTTGCGTGCAGGCGTCGGCTACAGGCTTTTGGGTAACTGAACTCAGTTGTGCTTGCGATCCTTTGTGATTCAGCCCTCGCAGACCACGCTGCAGGGAATGCGATAACGTACAGGCAATTCCAGAGGCTGGGAGCCATTCAATTTGGAGGGTACAGGGACCATCAGTACCCTAAGGCACCAGAGGTATTTACCTAGCGGGGCTCGACCACGCACCGCCCTGCCATTCTAATAAGCGAGGCACCCCGGCTTGCGATAAACACACGATCCACTGACCACCACAGTAAGTCGACTTGCCTCTTTCTGTTTCATGGTGGCGCTGAGAAGGTTAACTGAGGACTGGTGCAAAACACTGAGGGACCGGGGGTGACTGCGCCCATCAGGGCGACCATCCAGGGACGTGCAACCTTGCGGGCCTTGCCCTGTTAGTGTGCTGCCCCACTGTAATCCTATGCGTGCCTGGGGTGGTATGCGTGGGTATGCACCCGTTTGGGACGGAGAATTTGCGGTTTTGGCCTAGAGCTTCAATGGTGGGTTTCCCGTGTAACTCGTCGATGTGGGCCTTGCCTTGGTCCGCCGTACGGGAACGCCATTCATGCATCCATGCATCCAAGGAAGTGGGCTTATCCTTGGATTATCACTCTCAACAGGGCCCCTGCTTTTCGCCGTTACCATGATTGCTGCGCGCGTAGCAATGATGACGAGCATCGGCGGTACGGTAATAGTGGAGGCCAACAGGGTAAGGGGGAGGGTTACGGCGAGAGGAGACGAGAAATGTTATTCCGCGTGTGGGTTGTTGATGTCGTGCGGAAGTTGAATGAAGGAGCACAGGCTGCTCGGCGCGTGGCATTCGTGAGTTCCTATCATTTGACGCACTGTGGGCAGACTCCGTACGGCAGGGATGTCGGAGTACCAACTCCACTGCCTATTCATAAAGATACAGCGGCTGTGCTGTGCTGCCCGCTTTACACGGCAGCTAATGTCAGTATCGCCTGCCAACCGTCAAGCTTTGCGCACGGTCGCCTACGGGTGCAGTTTTGATGACAGACTCATGACAAACCGAGCGAAATGTGTGAACCCACCGCGCAACTCCTCTTTTCACTAGCAGGCAAATATGACGTGCTGGGCTCAGGGCCTAAGAACAGTGGACCGTCTCGTAGGCACTTCATGCCTAGTTTAAAGCTTGAGTGGGTTACGAGCATACAAGGCCATCAACCCAAGGACCAAAACCTTCCGCCATGTGCGGTAATTTGTACAAGACAAAGACAAGATCCGCAGTGTGTTGGTGCGTCCGCCGAAATCAACGATGTCCTACGACCGACCACCTTAAGCGATCCCAAAGCTTAACATTCATGGGCAAACTGTTGTTTTGCTTTCGAAATAACTTTTAGAGCTTGTAACCGACCAGGTTTATCCTGCCAGCAACCATATGCAAAACGAGTGGCTGATGGTAAAGCAGCCGGCGGTTTTATATACAGAAAATTGCAATTAATTAAATGATAGCCTGCATGTCTATTCGCACGCGGCTTGGCCCACCACTAGTATACGGCGGTACGGAGGACTCGGGACTCTTTGAAAGCCGTTTAGGCAAATTAAGAACAATTTCGTGTTCTTTAGGATCTTGGATGCTGGTTTACGAAGGCCCACTTTTTAATGCGGTTTGCCCAGCTGTAGCGCTGAAGCCGTCTGGGCGTCTGTCTCTGCGCAAAATTGCTGGAACGGTTGCTATCCACAGCCAGTTCTCAGTAATTGTGAAGATCAGCGCTGGTTTCTGAGTCTGCTCGTGCCACAAGGAACACTAGGAGGCGTGCATAGAAACGCCAATGCAGTTGCTTTGTAGCAGTGCAGCATGTCCTCAAGAAGTATGCACAGCTATTGAGGAGGCCAGGTACGTCCGGCTTTCATGTGGAGTTCTTGGCCCGCGGTTGCTCTTTTGATTTCGTCGATACGACCGGCCCCCTCCTTGTGTCTGCCTCGTCACCGTGCAGCTGCCTTAGCGATGCGTTCGAGACATGTAGACCTCTCGCCTATCATAGTGACTGTTATGTGTCGGTGGCGAAGTGCAAATGCACGGGTAGCGAGATGGTTGTGAAGGCCTACCTTCGCGACCACCTCAGTCCGGGAGCACGGCTTCAGGTAATAAGATTGCAGCTTGGCTTGCTGGTTGATGTGCATGGCTAACCAGGCTCATGCCTCGACAGGTGCAAACGGAAATCGATATTCACTCCAGCCTTCAACACCCAAACATTGTGCAGTTTCTAGCAGTAAGTGCCTGCGCTGTATCGGCATGCAGTATGGCGATCCAGGTTGAGCGTCAAGTCGGTTCGTGCAGGCTTTTGAAGACTACGCAAGGGTGTACCTTTTGCTCGAGTACGCGGCAGGTGGCGACTTGAGAAAGCATTTCCATGGGCTGTCGGAGTGCAGAATCCGTGACTTTTTCGTGGCGCCTGTGCTCCAAGCACTGAACGTCCTACACAACAAGGTGGGCACTTTCAGTGAATCGTCAGGACTTCATCGAGGCAGCCGCACGTCCTCAGCATCCGGGGCAGCGCTGAGGTCCTAAGCTGCCTAAGCTGCCCGTTTGGTGAGCGTGCGCACCAGCTGGCTTGACGTGGTGCACACAGACAGAACCCCTCCATGAAAGCATGTTATAAATAAGGCGTGTACCTCACTGATCGGTCTGGACACCCGGTTGTTGACACCGGGTACGAGGGTGCCCCGGTGGAGGCTGCTGGGTCCTTTCCGGCGCAGTGACCATGGCCGTACGCATAACGGGATATTCCACAGGCGACGTGCCTTGACAGTGAGCTTTCGATCCTGCAGGGCTTCTCCCATCGCGACTTGAAACCGGAGAACTGCCTTGTGAGCGGCGCGGATACGGTGAAACTGGCGGACTTCGGGTTAGCGCAGCCGACCCATCTGCCGGAGGACGCCTGCGCCACGGACAGCGACAGCTGCGCGGTCAGTGTGGGCTGCTCTAGCGTTAGTCGATCCATGGACAGCGAATGCAGCAGCAGCAGCCGCGCGCCCGCCGTCATTTGCACGGCGGGTGGGACGCCCCTGTACGCGGCACCGGAGGTACTGAAGGCGATGTTTCGGAACCACGGCATGCAAGGAGCAGTCGGTCCAAAGGTGCGACAAGAGGCGGACGCATGGCGCTGATGCGGCCACAATTCGGCTGGGAAACCCTGCATCGCACCTGCATCGGCTTGAGTCTCAAGTTGGGTGCACAGGGGCCTGTGGAGTGATCTTCAGCTCGCTACTTGTTCCCGCGAGTTGGCAGCCTATAACAGTCCCAGGCTTGCTGCCTGAGCTGGTGTCACCTGGGAAGCAGCTCGGTGGCGAGTAAGCATCCAGAAAAAGCTGGGGCCTCAAACGAACGACCTGAGGAGGATCCGCTAGGTTTAAAAACCTGCGTCAGCCGTGACGGAGGGGAGACAGAAAAGCTGCTCCTGGAAAGGATTCGGAGATGTGCAGAACGCCGTGGCTCGTAGATCCTGGGCAATTTGAAGTTGGGGAATGTATCACAGCTGGTTGCGACTGGGGTCCTTGAGCTGGAGTCCTGCCGACAGCATTTGCAGCTGTTGCACTTGCAATGTGCGCAACACCTAATCATACTCGATTGTGAGGCCATGCCAGGCCGTCACGCTTGTCCATGGTTACCATGGAATGTTGATGCTCATTTCCGACGCTCAAGAGCCATCCTCTCTGTTCTCTTGCCTGCCTCGATAGAACGACGTCTGGTCTCTAGGCGTGATGGCTCTGGAGGCCGTGACCGGGTGTCATCCTTTCAGCCCCGACCATTATCACTACGAAAACGTGTTGTATAGCATCGCGCATTGCACCAAGGTCAACCTGCCCAGCAACCTCAGCCCGGAGTTCGCGGACTGGCTCGAACAGGTAGGTTTGGTCGGCATGAACGTGAGGACGCTGCGGCCTCGCGCTGCGCTTGTGTCCATGAGGGTCTCTAGGGTGAGCGAGGTGCACCATCGGCGGGGCACGTGCATCCTTGGATCAGCTGGGGTGCGGTGCATGTTGGCTGAGTGGTGGTAATGGTAAGCATTCGCCCCCTTGTGTCAACCAAGACAGCGAAACCACAAAGGAGCCCCTTGACCCGCCGCCCCGTACATGACCTGGGTCCAGGCACTCAATCGTGATCCATCTCAGCGAGCCAGCGTGGCGGAGCTGTTGTCCCACCCCTGGATAACGAAGGACTACACTGAGGAGGAGCTGGCCAAGTTGTCCAAAGGCGGTCACCAGCAGTCCGGTGCAGCGGCGTTGAACGCGAGCGGCGGCGACTTTGGCTTCGACTGTTGGGAGTATTGATTGCACCCGACAGCGCCTGCTCGCAGCAGTATGCTGTCCGGCGTGTTTACCCCGCGTTGCCGCGACCCTGGCCGGCTGCCGCGTACCGCATCGCAGCTGTCATCTGCAGCGCTGACGGGGGAAAGTCGATGCCGGCATGTAGAGAACAAGCGCTTTTATGGATGTACTTGCGCTGCTCTGCTACGTTGTTGACGAAGTGTGTTGGTGTATGTGTGATCACTGTGAGTTGACCGTTGGCTATGGCGTGTTGTTGGTTTGGCCAAGTTGCCTGCTGCGGGATGATGACGGCATGCACCCCCGCGGTCTGTTCCCCTACGTCACCGCTGTCTCACTTGTTATTGACTGTCGCGACATGTCTCCGCCTTGATGTGGTGGTGTCGGAATACTGACCGTTGCCAGAGGTGAATCTGTGGGGGCCGCCGGTAAGCAGGTGGTGACGTTAGCACCTGGGGTGGATGACCCGGTCTGTCTGGTATCTGCCGGCACGGAGCTTGCGACGGCGAACCGCGGGACCCTTCGCTCCACACGGGTGGGTCACGGTCACCGAAGTATGAGCGGAAGCACATGTGTTCTCTTTATTTGTTTGTGTTTTGGCAGTGCAGGCCGTCGGAACCACGATTTGGGTCAAGATAGCAACTGCGGTCGCCGCCGGGGATCCGGTCAGGTATTGGGAGGTGGACTGTGCGCCGCCGCCGGGCACGTTCTACACAGGCGCAGCAACACGGCGGATGTGGCTTGCGGCCGTGAAAGAAACTGCCACTGGTCAAGGTTCCACGCGGCAAGACGACCTCTGCGGTCATCGCCGTGCCAGTCAGGCGGGCGGCGGTTGGTAATTGGTTGCAAGTCAAGGCACACGGTGCGGCCGCTGTGAATGTACTGTGATCAGCAATTGCGTGTGATGTGGTACCACCCGGGTCTGCCGCGCTGTATTTCGGCCTCAATTGGGGCCATGCATGTCCTGCATTGGCGGCTGGGTGATGGAAAGCTGTTGTGAATTTTGGTATGTGCGGGGCAGGTGGGACTCCCACGATACGATTGGGACAGCACGAAGGGGCCAGTGGGCAGTGACATGCATCCTGACTTCGGGGATTGAGCCGACGGTCGCTTAATGCCGAAACCCTAGCCAAACGTGGACATGCCTGATGTTTCCCGTTTGGGTTTGGTGTGATGCCATATATGCTCGAATCCGCTGCTGGCGGCACGGCCACACGAGTGCATCGCTCGCTGCGATCAGGGCGGGAAGAAGGCGCGCAGGGCGCGGCTGCAATTCGGCAGTTGGCAGTGCTGTGTGAAGTCTTGTGCGGATGGGTATGGCCTTGACCCTTAGGCACAGGCGGCGACTATGTAGGTACAACTGATGTGATCCCGATTGCTAATGAGCATAAAAGGGCAATGCAGGGCGGGGCATGCAGGCGCATTCCCTAATAAGAACACCGAGGGACGTTGATTCTTCTAGTGTTCTTTCTAATTAAATCTTGACTGCTGCTGGACATGCTGGACCGCACTGTTATGTTATAATACATGTGGCTAGCCGCGCAAGGTTGTGTATATGATCGTCTGCACACACCATCTGCCGGCTGCCCGCGGTTTGGTGCTGCGACGCAGCGGCTGTGTCAGCAGCACTGCAGTGGCAGTCACCAGTTGTGAACGCTCCACGCAACGGGGCATGTGGTGACGGCGGCACTGTTGATCTGGGTGCTTGCACTGCAGACCGGTCCTGAGGAGACACATGCGTCGTCATTTTGCCGCAACGGCCGAGCGTTGGATGTTTAGCCACACCTAGTTCAAGTACTTAGACATGGGGACTATGATGCGGTGACGTGCTCTCTGTTGTTGGTGGTTGTCACGGGTGTGGCTGCCATGCCCCCGGTACTGAGATGGGAGACCGCAGCGCGCACTGCAAGCCGGCTGACCGGCGCTGGTCCTGATCCTGGGTGGTGTGCATGACTTCTAATGGTGGCCATATTTATTGTAGGTCCGGGTCGCGGACGAGGCCACATAGGAGAGGGACGGTCGTCCAAGTCGGTATACGGTAACCGTGTGCTGCTGCCAGCGTCTCCAGAAAAGCTCGAAAGCCATGAGATTTGGGAACAAGGGCCGGCGACTGCGAGCACCATAGCGGTACGACAACCCTTGCGTCGCCAAGCATAGGGCCGGAGGGAACAATGAACAAAGTTGCCCAGGAGACGCTTCTGTGAGTCGCGGAGCGCTCTACCTGTGTTGCGGACCGCGCCTGTTCCACGCCCCGTCACGTGCCAAAGCGCCGCCGCTCATGCGACAGGCGTTGGGCAACGGACGGACTGATGTAACTTGCGCCGCCGAGTGGCTGGCCATGGCGCCCATGTCTCAACCGGCCCGACCTCTCGATCGACCGAATGCCAGATGAGCATGGGTGTGGTGGAAGTTTACAAGAAGAGCTGGGACAGGGACAAGTCTGAGGATGGCTCCTCATCCGTACAAGTACTTGACCCGCATCATGCACCAGCTAAGCAAGCGAGGGGTGCAACCGGTTGCGTCCCGCGCCCTGGCTGAACTCTGATGAAAGGCCAGCAAATGGACCGATCGTTCGCACGCGCAGGCATGGCACGAACACAGGTTGGGGGGCAAATGTGACTTCTCTAGGGATCACACTGCCGTCTATCATCAGCTGCAGGACGCCGAACATGAACAACGTATGCGCATAATCAGAAGGGTCCTCGTCACATGTAACAATCGACCGGCCATCCGGTAATGTCCGCGTTACAAACGGGCGCCTGCCGAGACGTGCGCGAGAGGCTGCCAGGGTCGGTCGTCACCAAGTCAGTCAGGTCTACTCTCTGCGCGTGTTGAGACTTCTATGCATCGCGACGCTGTATGCAGGCGGACACAATAAGCCGAGCTGGGAGGCCTGTCAGCGTCGCGAACAGCTGCTTTGACAGCAACCGAAGCTCTGCCCTCCCGCCACACCCCACCCCGCGCCAGCCATCGGGCACCGGCATATACCGACCGGGTCGTGCGGACTGCGACACGCAGCATATCGCATGTACGGCACGCAGGGTCAAGTGTCCCCGCCTTCGCAGTGGTCCTCGTGGAGCACTGTGAACCGTTACCTGGCAACTCATAACCGTCAAAGCCCTTTCCTCGTGTCGGCAAAGTCAACGACTAGCTACCGCAATGCGCCCGACATCCTGTTCGGCCTGTTGGACCGCTCTACCTGCCTACACACTAACAGCTGCCTAGTCGCTACCGGAACACGTGCAACTACGAAACTCCACCGCTACCTAGTCGCACCTACACTGCATCGCGCTGCCTTATCCTTCACTCGGATGCCGCTGCTGTTATGTCCGGATCCACAGCCATCATCTCCCCGATGTCACCGGGGTTGCACCCACCATAGCCCGCATCCCCATAGAGACGTTTAGGGCCCTGCGAGACGATGTCCTCTTGGAGCCCATCGTCCCACTGATAGCTTCGACGGGCCGGCAGACAAGCAGGCAGCATTAGACAATTCCCCCTGCAGTGCCGCCGACCCGAGGCCACCCGACCCGACCCGACCCGACCTGCCCAGCCCGGCCCAGTTAACATTTGCCACTCAGCGCCCCGTCGCCAAGGCAGCGTCCCCTGTCCCGCAGCGCAGACACAGCCCAGATCAAGAAAGCGTCCCCATCTCTCCCCTCTGCCAGCCAGCTACAACACGGTCTTAACAAAAACACCAAACGCTCCTCAATTCAAGACCACACGTGCCGCGCCACTGCGGGCAACCGCATCCTCCCCCGCAAACAACCTCCCTCTCCCCTGGTTCCTGCCGCATCAAAATCCACATCTCCGCCCCTCCCTTCATCCTCCCCTCTCCAGTCACAGCCCCAGGCCCTTCTTCAGCTTAGCCACCTTCTTGCTGACGGGTTTTGCGGGCCTGCCTGCACGGGCGATGCTGCGCGGCGCGTGCCTGCTCCCAACCCCTCCCGCCACGCCGCCCGCGCCTACGCTGGCAGCCGGGTCCGTCTCCGCGGTCTGCTCCACGGTGTCGCCGTCAAAGGTGGTGCCCACTGCAGTGCTGCCCGGCCCCGGCGACTGCGCGCGCTGCGCCGCCAGTCGGTCCCGCAGCTGCCGCCACAGCGCCGGCAGTTCCGAGTCGCTCGCCAGGCGCACCGCCGGAAACGGCGTCTCGGCCGGCGCCGGCAGGGAGCGGCTGAGCGCCGCCCCCGGCCCTGGCCTGAGTGTAGGGCCCATTAGGACGGCCAAAGGCGCCGGCGGAGTCCTGCCGCCGCCGGCTGCTTCGGATGCAGGCGGCCCTGGAGGACTGGTCAGCACCGCCGCCGGCGGTGGACCCATCACCACCGCGCCGCCGCCCCCGAATGCCGTATCCGCACTGGCGCCAGCAGACCCCAGGATGCCGGCCGCGGCCGCGAGCAGCTGTTGCGGTGCGCCGCCGGCAGCGCCGCGGTCGGGCACCGATGCCGCGGCGGCAGGCCTGGACGACTGCGGCGGCAGCAGCGGCGCCTGCATCGGCTCCGCCGCCGCCACCGCTGCTGTGGCATATGCGGGGTGCTCCAGGACCGCCAGCGCTTCCTCCAGCTGCTCCAACACGTGCTCCGGATCACGTACGGTGTACGGCACGTCGTCGTGATATGCGCTCTCTGTGAGGCTTCGCCGCAGAGTTGTGACCAGGAGAGGCAGGTCTCGGACCTCGCAGGCGGACAGGGACGGCCGCGGTTTCGGAGCCGCCGGCGCGGCGCCGGCCACTGGGCCGCCCGGCGAGACAACCGCGGACAGGCCGCCAGCGGCGGGCGGCGGCAGCGCGGATACGGACGGCGGCGCGGCGAAGGGCGCCGGCGGCGTGGTCGACGGTGGCGGCATGTCGGTACGCTGCACCCCGCCTGCGATCGCGGTGCGGATCGCCAGCTGTATCGGCGTCGCGCCGTCAGCGGGTGCGTCGCCCGGCGGCGGCGGAAGGTGCGGCGGCGGCATCGCCTGCGTCCCGACGACTGGCGACGGCGGCGGCGAGCCTCCACGCGGCTGGTATCCTCCCCCGCCAGGCGCCATCGCACCAACGGCGGCAGCTCCCGCGGCAGCGCCTCCGGGCTCCGCCGCCGGTGCCTGCGCTGTGTGGGCGTGCGGGCCCCGCCCAATCCCAGACGAAAAATGCCCGACAGCAGCGGCTCTGCCAGCACCCGCAGGACCACCAGCAGGACCAGGAGGCTGAACATGGTTGTGCTCCGACGTCAGCCCAGCGCCGGGCGGATTCGCCACGCCTCCTACAGCACCCCCGCCTTGCCCTTTCTGCGGGGGTGCAACCGTATGCGCCTGTGGCGGGCCTGTCCGCCCCGCGACTGCCGCCGGCGTGTGGGGTGGCTGCTGCGAGGGAGCAGGGTGCTGCTGCCGGGCGGCGGTCGCCAGCAGGCCGCTGCTCGGCGGCCGCTGCTGCTGACCCGGCCTGCCCGGCATCATACGCGTCAAGGATCCCCGGGGCGCCGTCGGGGTCGGTTGGCCGGTGCGCTGCCCTGCGGGTCCACGGGTGCGGAAGAAAGCGTGAATCGCCACGGGCATTATTTAATATCAGCCATGAGCCAATACATGAGGTTGCACACCCACGATGGGACCCACAACTCGCGGGCACAACCCAAGTATGCAAAGGCGGCCAGCCATTGCCCACGCCGGCCCCCCTGCGACGACGTCCCTAGCACCCAGCCATTGCCTCAAGGGTGCGGTGCGAACCCCACGCCACCCCGTGTCTGAGCGCGCAAATGGCCAGTTTCAACCCGTTCCCCCAACCAGCAGCGCAGTTTGAATATGTCTTCCAATTTCCCATTCTCCCCAACCATCCCAAACACACACTACACTCACCAAGCGCCACCAGCCCCACCGCCTTCTGCGCATCCGGGACCGCCTCCGAGATCGACTTGACCGCCGGAGGACGACCCGGCGCCGACCTCAGCGGCTGTCCAGACTTTGTCGCGCCGTCGGATGTCCGCTTGACCCCCGCCGCGGTGGGACTGTGCGCTGGAGCTGACCCCCGCAGCACATCCAGACCCGCGCCCACCGCTGCCGCCCGAACTGCACCACTGCCTGGCCCGGGCGGTGACGCGACGGTCTGCAACGGCGCATCAAAGCCCATCGCCTCCGCGTCCGCGGCGGTGGCGTCCGCGGTGTCTTGGGCCGCTGCCCCGGGATGCGGGTGCGGGTGCAGATGGGGAGCAAGCTGCGGAGGCACGGTGGCGGAGGGGCCACCATCCGTCTGGTGGTGAAGGTGCGCCTGAGGCTGCGGAGGCTGCAATGATCCCGCCGCCGCCGCCGCCGCCGCCGCTGGCCCAACAGAAGCTGTAGCAGCCGCCGCCGCCGCTGCTGCTGCTACTGATGATGTCATTGTTGCTACGGCGGAGTCGTGTTGCAGCTGCTGCGGCAGCTGTTGGTGTATTTGTTGCTGCGGCCAGGAAGGCTGCTGAACGTGGGCCGCTTCACCCTCAGCCCCGACCGGCCCGACCATCCACATGGCCGCGCACGGTTCCGGAGCGCCGGCCGCGGGAGGCGCCGCCGCCACCGTCCTAACCTGCGGGACGGCCAGCCACGGAACCGCTGTGCCGCCAGCCTGCAGCAGCTCGGGCGCTAGGCTCAGAGGCCTGCCGGGCTGCTCCATGATGGCGCCTGGAGCGGCGCCAGGCGCGGCAACAGCCGACGACCGCTGCAGCCAGCTGGGCTGCGGCGGCGACTGCGGAAGCTGCTGCTGTTGCTGCTGCTGTTGTTGCTGCTGCTGTGGGAGCTGAAAGACCTGCCGCTGATGCTGGCCATGGACGTGCATGTTCACTGGAGCGCGGTGCGGCGTGTTGGGCGGCGTGTGCTGTTGCGCCGACGGCATCACGGGCCCCGCCCCCGCCCCCGTACCCGTCGAGCCGGGCGGCAGCTTCTGCAGGATGCTCAAGTGCCCCGGCAAGCTCGCCGGCGGTAGCACCTGCTGCTGTGACTGCTGGTTGGGCGCCTCGGGCTGCGACTGAGCGTGGGCCCCCGTACCGGGCTGCTGCTCGGGCCCCACGAGCCCGGGTGCGCCCCCCGCCTCCCCTACTGCGCGGACCCGCTTCCCCCCGCTGGCGGCCGCACCATCGTCTAGATCCAGATCCATGTGCGATGATTCCCCCGGGATAGGGCCCTGGTGGTGATAACCAGATGACAAGAAGGTCGCCAGGGCGCCGTTAAGGGCCAATGGCTGGCGTGATCGGCCGCCGTTGGTGGAGGTGGCGTTGTGAAGCATGGGTCCGAAACCGGGGTTGCTGTTTCCGCCGCCGCCGTACCCTTCCCCATCGTCCAAGTCGCCCGCGCCGTCGACCTGGGGTATCGTTGGTGCAGTCCTGTCCCCGGCGGCCGCAACTTCGGCTTGCGGCACACGCGAGTGCGCCTGGCCCCCCTGCCTGTCGTGGCCTGCCGCCGCGGGCTGCGGTTCGCCGCCACCGCCAGCGGCGCCGAGTCCCTCCCCAAGAGCTGTCCCGGGGGTCGCGGCCTGGGCATCCCGCCACCCACCGGCAGGAGGGTGTGGAGGTTGTGGGTGGGAATCCAGATGTGTGGGGGGAGGACACGTGTGCGGGTGCGGGTGCGTGGGGCCGACCGGCGCCCCGGTGGCCCCTGACCCTGCCGTACCAGCAGCTGGAAGTCTGAGCCGAAGCTTCACGACGTGTCCCGCCCCGGCAACCCCGGGCCCAGTGCCGGCAGGCCCCGCCCCGGCTCCCGCCCCAGCCCCCAGTCCCGCTCCCGTCCCGGCCCCCGATGCCGTACCACCAGATGCTCCGAAGCCGGCTGTCTGTGGCCCGGGATCGGGGTTCAACGTCGGCAGTCTCGGGACTGGGAGTGGCGGCAACGGAGAAGGCGAACGGTGCGGGCGGTCAACACGCTCCCCCTGGTGTTGTGCCGCACTGCTGTGGGGGCCCACGGGGCCTCTGCCAGGCAGAGCCAGCTTGATCTTGATGGGCAGCGGGGCGGCGGGTGATGCCGCGGCAGCGACGGCGGCGGCCGCCGTACTCGCGACAGCCGGCGTCCGGAGAGGTTTTCCCGCCGTCGGCGCACCGACCGCCGCAGCAGGCGGCTGCGCGTCGGCGACACCGGCGGCGGCTGGAGGTCCGGCGTCGTCCTCGTCATCGCTGACCAGCGCCCGGCGCAGGCGCCGCCGGGTGCCGTGACCTGCCTGCGGCGCCGGCGGTGGCACCGCCGCCAGAGCTCCCAAGCTGTCCTCCTCATCTTCCGAGCCAACGCCATCGCCATCGCCGCCGCGGCCAGCAGCGGCGGCGACGGCCCCGCGGGCGTCTTCCATCTCGAGGTCGTCACCCTCCGCTGCGGCGGCGTGCGCCAGCCTCCGCCTCCGGAGCCAACCCCTGCGCTGCTGCTGCTGCTGCTCTTCCTGCTCCTGCTGTCCGGCGGACAACGAGTCCTGCAGGTGTCGTTCCGACGCGCCACAAGACCCCGAACGGCCGGAAGCGCCGCCACCGCCTCCCGCGCCGCCATCTGGAGAGTGATCGCCGCCGCCGGGGCCACCGCTGCCATCACCGTCGCTGCCGCCGCGACGCCGTCGGGCCGCAGCTGCCGCCGCCGCCGCGGCCTTGGCCGCAGTTCCGCGGCCCCTGCCGCCGCCGCTGCCGCCGCTCAATGCGTCATCGGGCGACGCGTCGTCTCCGTCGGTATCATCGTACACGTGCACCCGACGGCCCAGTCGTTGCTGCCGCGGCTGCGGCCCTTGGTCCGCCGGCCGCACCTCCTGGCCTCTCGGCGGTGGCGGCAGCAGCGCTTGCCTTGTCGACGCGCCCGGGTCCGGCCTGCTGTTCACGACCCCTACCTCGATTGATGGTGTGGTGTGGCGATGCGTCGAGATGCGCAGACGAATGCCCGTGCCCCCCGCGCCGGTGGTCCAGCCGGCTTCCGGGGCGGCAGGGGCAGCACCGCCCGCGCGCCGGCCCCGAGTCGCCTTGGCCGCCGCCGCCGCCGCAGTCCCCCGGCCCCGGCGGTTCCGCGGGGAGGCAGGTGTGCTGCCCTCGCTGCCGCCGTCGCTCGAGCGCCGCGGCACACCACGTGGCCCTCGCGGCGTCCGCATCGCGCCAACGCCACCATGACTGCCGTACGACAGCTCCTCGCTTCGGTGGTCGCTGCCCTCGTACTCGTAGTCCGCGTCGTCCGAGTCTGTGCCACGACGGCGGCGGCGGCCGCCGCGACCCCGCGCCGCCGTCGTTCCGCCGGCCGCGTCCCCATCCTCCACCTCAGCCACCGCCGTGGCTCCGGCTGCCCTGCCGCTATCGCCCCCGCCCTCCTCGTGCTCTTCCGCTTGAAGACGCGCCTCGCCACCCTCCTCCTGGCCCTCCTCTCCTGCCGCCTCCCCACCTTCGCCCTCAGCCAGCAGGTAGCCCCAGTTTCGGCCCTGAGCAGCGCGCCGCCTGGGCCGCTCTTCCGTGCCCGTTGCGCCCGCGCCGCGCGCGCTGCCCGCCCACCCGGCGGCGAGCCGCCGCGCGGAGCCCGCAGCCGGCGGCGTGATGCCGTCAGCGTTGCCGCGCGCGCCACCCGTCCCGGGCACAGCGCCCCCTCCGCCACCGGCAGGCCCGGCAGCTGCAGCGCCCGAGTTGCTGCGGGGCCGGGCATTCGGAAGGCGCTCCCGAGGGGATGTGGCTGTCGCCACATCGTCATCATCGTCGTCCGCCAGCTGGTTGAATTTCCGCAGGGCCGCGCCCGTGTTGTGTCGCAAGCGCTTGCCGCCGCCGCTGTACGGCGGGGAGGCCGGGGAGGCGCCCTTGCCGCCGCCGCCGGCGGCACCATCGCGCGCCGTCCAGCCGGCGCGCGGCGGCGGCAAGGCGGCGCCTGCGCCGGCGGCGGCTCTGCCACCACTCATCGCGGCGCCTCCTCCACCGCCACCGCTGCTTTGGCGGCGCGGGGAATCCGCATGCTGATCTCCTAGGGGCCGTTTGCGGCTGGCTGCAGCAGGAGCAGCAGCCGCCTTCCCGTCGGCGCCGATTGGTGCTGCGGCAGGAGCGCCGCCGCCGCCGCCGGTGCCGCGTGCAGCCGCACTGGCTGCGTGCTCACCGCCGCCGGTGGTGCGGCCGCCTGGTACAGCCGCCGCCGCCATCGCCGCCGCCGCGGTGCCGGGCCCTCCACTCATGGCAGAGCTGTCCTGCGGCTGCGGCGGGCGCATGCGGCGCGCACCGCCGCAGGAGCCACCGAAGGCGTTATGGGAGACCGTCATCGCTGCGGGGCCCAGCACGGTGCCCCCGCGGTCGCGGGACGTCGAGGCGCGCTGTCGCTTGAGCATGGGAAGACCTGCGCGGCGAAGATTGGTGGGAGAGGAGGTGAGGTCGATGGAGAAGACGTCGTGCGTGACCATCGACTCTCTAATTTCTATTGCTGCTACACGAACAATCATTAAAGCGGCACATGTATTCGTTCGTATATGTGCCAGGGATGCTATTACCAGGACGACACCTACATGCCCCCCCCTGGGTGGCCCCATCCCTGCTCTTGATCCAGTACGCACCTGCCACGGTCCGAAGCGACCTCGCGTACGACACCGCCGCGTGCCACATGACGTGTTTGAACAGCGGGAACCGCGCCCGCTGCTTCACCCCCAGCAGGTCCTCAAGCTCCCAGCAGCGCAGGGCCGCCCCCAGGCCGTACAGCGACAGCAGCTGTCCGCATACCGCCACGCTGTCCTCCGCCGCCACCACCGCGAACGGCCAGCCCGCAGGCAGCACGGCAATGTCACCCGGACCTGCCTCCAGACGCACGATGCGCCCTCGCACTGCCTGCAGCGGAGGTGGCGGCGGCGAGGGGCTGCCGGCGCTCGTGCCACCACCCGCGGCGGCAGCGGCAGCAGCAGCAGCGGCGGTTAAGCTGGCCGGGGCTTCAGCAGCGGCAGCAGCGGCGGTTGGGGGGCCGAGGACGGGAGCACGCTGGGCGCCTCGAGGTGACACAGGCGGTGGCGGCGGCGGCGGCGGAGGGGGAGGTAAGGATGCTGCCCAGGCGTCCAAGAGCGGCACGCCGTGGTCTCGGGCGCCGCTGGCAATCCAGCTGGCGAACAGCGCCAGTGACACCTCCGTCGGGACCACCAACAGGAACACCTGGGCGGGGTTTGGGGCACGGGGCCCGGGGACATCCAAATTAAGGATCTTGAATAAGGGAGCAGAGGAAGAAGGGGGCAGCGGAAGCCGGCAGATCACCGGAATCTAACCAGCAGCACACATCCTCCCGTGCCCCACCGTTCCCCCCGCCATCTCGGATCTCACCATGCGCCCATGTGCCACCGCCCACCAGCTCGCCGCACCGCCCGGCAGCAGCCGGAAGTTGGTCGTCGCGCCCGCAGGCCACACCGCCACGTGGTGCCGCGCCGCTGCCGCCGCGACGGTGCTGCCGCCGCCGCCCGTCGCCGCCGCCGCCACCTCCCGCGTCAGACCCAGATGCGCCACCAGGTCTGCGGCCGCCAGCGGCGGTGGCACGCGCAGCACCGTCGCCGCCGAGCTTGCCGCGTCCGCCGGTTCCAGCAGTGGCGCGCAGGTCAGTGCGAAGAGCCGCCGCTTGTTGGAGTCCCGAATACCCTTTCGCGGCGCGCTGGTCTCCCGAAACTGGTCCACATCCCTAGGAGATGGACAGCCGACCGACGGGGAGGGCGTAAGGGAACGGGGACACAGGAGCGGCTAAAGGCCAGCAAGGCATAGAAGGGTCGAGAAGTAAGCGAAAGTGCATACAAGCTTGCAGTGGTGGAAGGGTTCTGCGACGGCGGGTAACCGAAATCGATGATGAACTGCGCTGACTGCCAGGGCAGAGGTTCAGGGCGGGGTGCAGTCTACAAATAAACTGAACCATGGCCTATGTCCATTGTCCAGGCTGCGACGCGGTGGTGCGAAGCGCCCCCATCCAGGCATTGTGGCCGAAGCACAGCTTCAGAAGCACAGTGTTCCCCCTGCCCCGGGCCGTCTTTCGCGCGCACCCTTGGTGTACGAACGCGCTGTCCGCCTCGTCGTCCATCTCCGTGTTGCCGCCGTCAGTGGCGGAGCTGACGGCCGCAGCGGCGGCCGGTGCCGGGGCAGCCGACCCACGGACGCGGGGCGCGTCGGATCCGCCAGCGCGGCCGGGCCCGTGGTGTGGTTCAGGCGGTGGAGGAAGCGTCTGCCGCTCCTTCCAGTACAGGCACCACTGGCGCATCGTCCATTTGGGTCCAGGCGTCTGTTTACCAACGTCCAGGGTCTGGACCTGTGGGGTTGGGAAAGAACCCAGATCAGATCAGATCAGGCGGCCACGCTGCGCAGATGTGGGTTTTTTCTGAGCGTTGCGGCCGCGGAGAGTATTGTGCTGAGTTTGCGTAACCTAGGTGGTCTGGACATCTTTTAAAGCAGCTAAACTGCTTGAGTGATGTGTGGATCAGGGTTGCACAATCACGATGGCCGACAGTGCTAAGCAAATGACAGTAAATGCTTGGGACCTCCCGCGCTGGACCCCTTCCTACCTATCGGCCCCGAACAACTGCCCCTGAAGGCATCAGAGACATGACGCACCTCGCGGTCATCACCTAACTCCTTGGACAGCCGCGACAGGTCGCGCATGTCGGTGAGCAACGGTTGCAGGAAAGACGTGTACGTAGTGCAAGCCTTGACCAGCGATGGCGATTGGAGTCCAGTTGTGCGAACCCATTCGTCTGTGAAACCCGCCATCTCCACCACCTGCGCCACAGCAAGAATTTGGCGGCACGACTCCATGAGAACCCGCAGCCTCCTCGAAAATTGGCGCAACTCATGCATGCTTACCTCTAAAGGCTCCGCCGAGTATCCAGGCCATGCTAGCAGCTGGCCTCCCAAGTGCCTGAACCCGTCTGCGAAAACGCACTCCATTTTGTAGTTACCCGGTTCCACTCCACAGAGGAGCCCGAAGTAGCGTGCCATTTCGATGATTACCTACCACTGCCCAAGTCCGTTTCCTCGTGACGGATGGACGCAACAGCGGTGTTCATAAGGGCCAAGTCTCAGTCGAAACGGCAAGAGCACAGCTGTGAATTTTGAGCTCAGCCACCATCCCAGACATGATATGAAACGAACCAAGAAAGCCCTGACGGCTTGGAAGCATCTCACAAACAAAGGCTAGACAACGAAGGAAAGGTCGCTCGTTTCCAGAAGGCAGGATAACACCGGGCAGATCTTCGTGCAGCGCAGTATTCGTAAACGCACGGAGGTCATCAATCAAAGAAGTTATTTGTACGCCGACAGTTGGTCGCTGAGCTCAGCATAGGAGCATACCGTTTCCACTCGAGCCAACAGATTCAGCAATTGCAAATGAGACTTGTTAAGCAACTCTTTGCAGGAACTGTTTATGGAGGCAGACGGTGGAAGAGGTTAACTTGTAGATATTGACTTCTGAGTTTCAGGCAGACTTTGCATGGCTTTTAAGCAACGCAAGTTCCGGAACAAAATTAGCGTGGACGACGACGAGGGAGAGGATGGACCCCCAACAATTAGGCCGCCGCAGCACCAGCCCAAGAAGGAGCAAACCGCGGGAGCAGCGAAGTCAGGCTCCATTGCTGAAGGTCTATGGGGGACAAAAGGTAACAGCAAAAAGGAGAGCAAGGGGAGTAAACTCAATCTCCTATCATTCGAGGACGATGGCGACGATCCCGGCTTTATTCCGAAGAAGGACAGCAAGAAGGACAAGCAGCGACAGTCAAAGCTGGCGAGGGCGCCGGCCCTAACAGATCTACCCACGGACACGGCGCCGCAGACCCTGCGCTCCACAGCTGGTGGGTCACCATGCGCACCGTGACACGCATGGCATATTGCAACAACGCATCGACTGGGAGACTGCCTTAGGCGTGCACATCCCTTGTCACCGATAAAGAATTGGAAAAAAAGGTCAACGCCCTGACACGAGTGCCCCATGGGTCGGCCGTACGCAATCGGCGATTTCCGCACTCTCGCCTCCCTCCTACCCAAACGCCTGTACCGCACAGGTGGTGGTTTTCCTCTCCCTGCAATCCCTAGTTATCTACATTCCCCTACATGATGTGGTGCATGCCATCACAAAGGTAATCCGCCGCTGATCCTCGCAACCGCGCTCAGTGCATTCCCAGAATTCCCCCCAGCAGCCCAGGCTTCCGTGAGTTCGCGGCCCGCTGCCGCCGGCCTCCCGGACCCCTCTCTCCCCTGCACCTTACTCCCTCCTCCAGGCGAGTACACGGCGGAGAGGCTCAAAGAGCTCCAGCGCAACGCCATCAGCTTCTCCGCGGCACGGCTTGCGGGTAGCGGCAGCGGCGCCCCCGATGGGGCTCCCCCCTCGGGCAGCGGCGCAGGCGGGGCGGCGGAGCCGGTGCTCAAGCTGTCTGGCAGCTTCAAGCCGGCGGGGGCGCCCAAGGACGACCGATTCACGCTGCCCGGAAGCAGCATCGCACTGGTGGGCGAGCGGGAGGGCGGAGGGCTGCGGGGCACATACACCGGCACTGCGTGGATGGGCTGGGTGATGCCAACCTGACCTGACCTGGTGAAAGTGGTGGCGGGGCAAGACCGGTCCGGACCGCGGGGGGCGGGGCAGAGGCGTTGGGGTGGGGTGGGATGGTGAAACCAAGGCCCGTGGCATGCGCCGCCAGGGGCTCGCATGGCCTGGAGATGTGGAGGTCTAGGTCGCTTGAACTGGGTCGCCATCGTACTGATCGGAGCTCCCCGTGCGCAGGTCCAACCCGCGGCGGCGGCGGAGGATGCCATGCCACTGCCGCCCCCGCCGCGTCCCGGGGTTGGCCCCGCCGGCCAGGGTCCATCCGGAGCGAGTGCGGCAGCGGCAGCCGCAGCCGATGAGGACGACGACGGTGATGATGGGGGCATTCCCGACCAGCAGACTATCCTGTGGGTAAACCGCACCGCACTATGGCGGGTGACGGGTGACGGATGGGGGGACGCTCGTCATTTCAACGTGGGTCATCAGGGATGTCGTACCGCGGCCACTCAGCTGGTGTGGCCGGATCGGGGCCGGGCGCCAGACGTGAAGCGCGTGCTGAGCACGGGGTAGCGGGGCGCATGGATTGAAAGGGGCGGTGCTGTAGCGGCTGACCTACCTGTCGGTCCCCTGGTCGGGTGGGTTAGGCCAGGCGGCCGTCCCGCGGGGCAGGATGCTAGGTATGTCGCACACTGGGATCCGGCCCATGACGGGCCGTGGGGAAGTCGGACGTCACCGTGTTGCGTTGCGTGCACGCTGGGTGACGACGGTGGAGGGTTGGGGCAGCCGACTCGCCGTCCTGGCCCGCCGCTCGCGCCTTCCCGACGACGCGGCTGGGCGCCTTAGGCTGTGTCGACACGCTGGCGTTGTTCCCACGCTGCCCTTCCTCCCCCTAGGGCTGCCAAGGCCAAGCGCGAGCGGCTCCGCCAGGCCCACCTGGCGCCCGACTACATCCCCCTCTCGGGGATGGGCCTGGGCATGGGCCGGCTCAAGGGCGCAGCGGCCGCAGGGCCAGGCTGGCCCCGGGGCGGCTCCGTGGGTCCGGGGGGATCTGGGTCGGCGGCAGAGGGCGGCGGTGCGCAGGGCGACGGCAGTGACAGCGAAGCGGAGGCGGAGGACACGATGCGGATCCGGTTCAGCGGCAAGGAGGCGGGCAGGTAGCGAGGCGGGGAGGGGTTCCCGTCGGGGTCAGGTTCGCGTCGATTGGGTTGAGCTGGGTTAGGGTGTGGGTTGGGCCTTTACGGGTCCGCAGAGATGCCGGGAGAAGGCGGGCGCACGCCCTGGATGCGCCAACGCGCGGATGTGCGTCGGCTGGGATGGCTATGGACTGCCAGCCGCGTCGATCCTCGCGACGCCCCCGCCTCCCCGCCTATTCCCCCTGTGTGTGCGTGTGTGTTTCAAGCCCACCAGCTGCACCTTGTCGCCCCTCCACCGGGTCTGCATCTTGACCATTCCCCGGCCCAACCGCCGCGGTATCCCTTCGTCCTTCCTCCGCAGGGCTGGCAGGGACAAATCGCAGTACAACCAGGCAATGGGCGGTGACGACGACGAGGAGGCGTTCGCGCAAGAGCAGCTCCGGAAGGCGCTGCGCCTCCAACAGGTCAGCGGGGCCGCCGGGCCCGTGCCCTCGGCTCCTGGGATTGGTGCAGCAGCAGCAGCAACAGCAGCCTCTGCCGCAGCCACCGCAGCAGGAACCGCAGCAGGGTACGCAACCCACATGCCGCCCTCGTCGGCGCCGCCGGCAGTGTTCGCCAGCGGCACCGGCAGCAGGGCGGCGGCCATCAACGCCGCCGGCGACGCGGCGGTTGCCTCCCTGGCGGAGGGACTGCGGCGGTTGCAGGCCTCCCACAAGCAGGTCCAGCAGAATGCACGGCGCACGGCGGACAACCTGACCTCCTCGCTGGCCCGGGTGGAGGGCCTGGAGGCGGAGCTGCGGCAGGCGGGGGACAAGTACCTGTTCATGCAGAAGCTCAAGGCCTACGTGGCGGACCTGTGTGACTGCCTCCAGGTGCGGCGCGGAGTTTGCGACATGGCGGAGCGAAGCGCACGGCACCGTACCGCCGCCAGTACCGCCGCACCGCCCATGCGAAGGGGGATGTGGTCGTGGTCGGGCGGGCGGGCGGGCGGAAGCATGAGGAAAGGCACGGAGGCTGTAGGCGCGGGGCGGGGACGACTCCACCTGATGGCCCATGCCAGCCGTAGTGCTTCTCACCTGCATCAGGTGTCAGCTGTGCTTGCATGCTCCGGCCCCGTGGCTGTCCTTTCGCCTCCGCCTTCGCTCCCAGTGACCTGCACCTCATACGGTCCCCGCCTTTGCTCGCCGCTAGGTCTTGTCGTTGTGGTCCGCCCCTACATCCGCACCCTCATCCGCCCCTACATCCGCACACTCATCCGCTGCACCCGCACCCCCATCCGCACCCTCAGGTGAAGAGCGCCATCGTGGAGGAGCTGGAGGACTCCAGGTGAGGGACTGGGGCCCCCCAACAGCAGCAGCGGCAGCAGGCAGGTACTGGGTTTGTCCTCTGTTGCGGCTTGGTTAGCAAGAAACCCGCCCGACCCGGTGGGTGTGCAAGGTCAGAGAGGCCCCTTTGGGGCGTCATAAGCCAGACCAAGCAATGTCTAGACACGCCCAAACCCCACAATCGCACCCGCATATCCGCACATCAGAGTGCCGGTCGCAGAGGGTTCGTCGAGGGACCACCACCACGCCGGGCGATCCACACCCTTGAACCCGCCGCCCACGCACGGTAGGTCTTCACAATTCAACCTATCCGCAAATCGCCTTGCCCGCAGGCTCGAGCTGATGGAAGACAGGGCCCAGGCCGCCCGCACCGCCGCCGCCAACGCGGACCGCGACCTGATGGCCCCGGCGGAGGCGGCCGTGGCGGCGGCCATGGCCGCGCTGGGGCGAGGCGCGGGCGCCGCCGCGGCGGCCTCCGCCGCCGACTCGGCCGCGCGCGACGCGGAGGACGCGCTCCTTGACGAGGAGGGTCCCGTGGAGGTGGACGAGTTCGGGCGCAACGTGAACCTGCAGCGGCGGCGGGAGCTGGAGGCGCGCGCGGCGGTGCGTGAGGCGGGGTTAAAGGAGGAAACCAAACCCAGGAACGAACCCGCGTGGGAATGTCAGAGCGGGGCGCGGATCGGGGGGGGTGGAGGAGTATCCGAGGTAGGGCGCTGCCTGAGTGCCTGTGTGGCGTAACCGAGCAAAGGAAGTGGGGGAAGTCTCCCGTGCCCTGCAAGGCACTGATTGAGACGCAGGGTGTCCTCGCCTGATGTTTACCAAAGAGTGGCCGTTTGTAGCCCGGGTGGCCGTGTTGAGGCATCCTTGTGATGGAGGGGCATTGCCCCACATCCCGCTGGCCTACTGCCTGTGATCGTTGGCCCCTGTGCGGGGGAGAGAGAGAAAGGGGAGGGAGGGGGAGGAGGCTCTGTTGATTGACATAAAGGGGGCATCTCTGGGACTCAGCGAAGAGCTTGCCGTAGCCTTTGCTGCCTATCTCGAGGTGGGCTGCCACCTACTGCCAGTGTTTGTAATCTGCAGCACCGCACCGCGCCGCGCGTGGAACGTGCGCCGGCGTCTGCCTACGTCCTATGTGGGACTGACCGAGTGCCCCCGCCACCACCTCTGTCCCCGTCGCCAACCCCCAGGAGAGGAAGAAGCTGCTGGCTGCGGAGGGCGAGCGGCTGGCTGCAGCACAGTCGGGGGCGATCATTCAGCCGCTGGCAGCGGAGGGGGAGTCCGCCGATGAGCAGGTGCAGGTGCGTGTGTATTTGCGTGCGTGTGCTCAGCGGAACATCCGACGAAATCAATCTGAATATGAACAGCTAACAAGAGCAAACCTGCATTGTAGTTTACGAGCATTGCGGGTCACGAACTGGGAGGGACGGGCGCGCTAGAAGGCTGGTCGTTGTCGCTCGGCGGGTAGGCGTCGGTCCCCCTACCGCGTCTTCTTCCCTGTCCAACCGCCCCCTGCCTCGCGGCCGCTCCCCCGCACCTCCCTTTCGCAGTCCTCCTCCCGCTACGACAGCCGCTACGGAGAGATCATGGAGGCGGGCGGCACCGTGTTCGCGGATACGGATGAGGAGTTCGCGTCCATAGACGTTGTGAAGCGCCGGTTGGAGGAGTGGAAGGCCAGGTGACCGGGAGGGTGCGGGAAACGGGATATCGCCCGGGTCCCTGGTCCCCTCTGTCCGTGCCGATAGACGCGCAACTGGCAAGCAGCACCCCACCAATACGTCGTGAGGTGACCCAGTGACCGCGGTGTCTTTGCGTGGGCCGGGTGCGGCCGCCGCAGGTACCCCAAGGACTACACCAACGCCTACATGCACCTGTCCAACCCCGCCCTCTTCGCGCCGTACGTCCGGCTGGAGCTGCTGCGCTGGGATCCCCTGTACGGCACACCCGAAGGGTCGCCGTACAAGGGCTTCGACAGCCTGGACTGGTGAGCGGTTGGTTGCGGAAGCTGCCGCGTCGGCGAGAGGCACCGGCGGCGTCAGTCGGCCGACGTTGCCTTCTCCCCCCCGATGTGCCTATATGTGTGGATACAGGGCAGGCTGCTACTTTATTACAGTTCTATCTCTGGCTCATGTGCTCAATATCCGCGGACGTGGATCACGAAGAGCTCCTTGCACAGCACGCGTGTTGGTTCCCATCGCGTTTTCCTATAACACCATTGCAAGATGCGGTGTCTGTTTTCGGGCAGCTTGGTGGTGATGGCTGCGTGGTGCCTCTTGGGCGGGTGTGTCCCACCACCGCAGGTACGGGCAGCTCTTCGAGTACGGCATGAATGCGCCCGACGGCACCGCCGCCATGTCGAACGACGACCCCGACTCGGAGCTGGTGCCGCAGCTGGTGCGCAAGCTGGTGCTGCCGCTGGCGCTGCACTGGATTGAGAGGTGGGGCCGGTGGGGGGCGGCCGGGGCACTGGAGGGGGGAATCAAGGGTGATGGCTGCTGGGGTACTGGAGGAGTGCTGGGTTTGAAAAGAATTCGAGCCTCGGTTTGGTACCAAACCCAGAGAGTTCGTTTCTGGGTTTATGGTACACCCATAAACGAACCCGGGCACACCCAGAAGCCTCTCAGAATACTTGGTGCTGGGGTACTGGAGGGGGGTTGCAGCCAGGGACATGGCAGCGGCTTGGCACTCAGCACATTGTCCCGGGGGTGCTGGAGGTGGCGAGGGTGGAACACGTGTGCGGGGGATGCACGATGCCCAAGGCTCCAGGGAGGCTGTCTCTGGCAGCCGCTTCAGCTGTGTGTCGCCCAATGTGGACAACAGCTGCATGGCGGCGGTTTTGGACTGGGACGAAACAGCCGATGGGGACCTCGCCAAAAGCCCAAGTTGAAGACAGCCGATTACGACCCCGCCAGCACCCCAAACAGGATCTGAAGAGGTGACAGTCGGGTGATGCGGTGTAACCGTGGCGGGATGGACCAAGGCTGGTTGATACTACTCGCCTCACCTTCCACCCGGAACTCGCTTTCCACCTCCTGCCCTGCGCCAGTAAGCCCCATGGCACCGCCGCCGCGTCGTCCTGCTCGCTTTAAATGACGTGCCGCCGCCGCCGCACCTGCACCGCGTCACACCAGGTGCTGGGACGTGCGCAACGCGGCCCACACCCGCGCCGTGGCCGCGCTGTCCTCCGAGCTGCTGGTGTACGTCCCCGCGGAGGAGGAGCGCATGGTGGAGCTGCTGAGCGGGGTGCGCGGCTCGCTGGAGGCCGCCGTCGAGGGCTGCGCGCTGTCGCCCTGGCCGCCCGCGGTGCTGGCCTGCTCGCCCCTGGCCGCGCGCGTGCTCTTCCGGCGCTTCCGGCTGGCGCTGCGGCTGCTGCACGCCATCAGCGCCTTCGAGGGCCTCCTGGCGCGGGGCCTCCTGACGGGCCTGGCGCTGGGGCGGCTCGTGAGCGCGCAGCTCATGCCGTACCTGCGCGCCGCGGCGGCGGGCGGGGACGCGGCTGCGATGCCGTTCGCCATCTCAACGGTGGAGGCGGTGGCACAGGGTCTGCACCCCGACTGGTTTGCGGCGGGGCCGTTGTCGGAGGGCGCAGTGTTTCAGGAGCATGTGGTGCTGCTGGGGAGGGCGCTGGAGCAGCAGCAACAGCAGCAGCGGGGGTCTGCGGATGCGGCCGCGCGCGCGGGGCTGGCGATCCGGCTGGCTTGGGTGATGGCGCGGATCGGGGATTCGGAACGCAGCAACCGCTTAGCGGCGGCGTTCGGAATACGCAACCTGTGATAGCCGGAAGGACGGACGGACGGAGGGACGGATGTGGCTCAGTTGCTGGACAGCAGGCAGACCGGCGGCCGTAAATTCGTTTGATGTGCAGTGCGTGTGCAAGGTGTGCTTCGTGTGTGTGCGTGTTCAATGATGGGCGGGGAAGCTGGAGCACTGTGTGGGCAACGATCGCAGGATGCACGTGATGAGCGTGACAGCGACAGGACAGATGACCTAACGCGATGTGTAGGCAGGTAGGCAGAAACGCAGGCAGGGACGTAGGTACGCATTTCCGGTAGCAGTAGGCAGTTTAGGACAGTCCGTAACAAGACGCTTTGCGGGAAAGCAACTCTGCCAAAGTACACAGAGGGCCGATGCAGTACGCTGTAGCATTCGAAACATTTGGGTCCAACTGCTGTACAAAAAGGTGATGACGGAGTGAACGCCAACGCCGGACAGTACAATCGAAGTGGTGGCTTTTGGGGGTTACGTAATCACGCACTACAAGAAGGAAATGCTTTTGACGCAAGCGGGACTCTGACGATGCGCGACCCAAATCGGATTTCATGTGAATTTCTTAGTGTTCAGGGGAAAAGGGGCCAGAAGCAGAGTAGTCACGCCTACCTCCCGTTCGGCTCAACGATCTCAGTTGACAATCGAACAATCACCGATTAGTTTTGCCCCCGTACGAGTGGAACCAGAATCGGCCAGGTTTGGTGGGTCAGGAGGACGCCGTACCAGGCTTCGGTGGGACCGCATCTGAGGTGTAACGTGCGCCCCAACGTACGGCCCCTGAATGGAATGGATCACGAGTGTCTAAGGATTTTGTCCCCGTACGAGTGGAACCAGAATCCAGAATAATGGAGGGGATTGGGTCGGCGTGTGTGCGTGTCACCTGTAACCCGAGCGCTGGATATCGCGAATGGTGGGGTTGGGATTTAGGAACACGAACATGACCACTTAATTCCCCTCAGTCCCGCTCAGTTAGGCTGAGCACTGTTCTTGCAACTGTGTCAGCGAGTTAAGCAAGCTATGAAGGTCCTGCGCGCGTCAGGCGCAAGCACTCGTTTAGGCTATCGCCATTGGCAATACTTGCACCTATGATACGAGCTTCGTGGTTACAAGGACCGAACCGCGTATGCAGGTCGTGCAGTTAGCTTTAAGTTCTCACGATGTTGTAAGCCTGGGCTCCGCGCCTCCTTCTGTTAGCCCCCTTTCCTGCTTACCCCGAGTCTCATCAAGAAGCAGCATCACCTATAAGCGAGAGAGGGAGAGGGCGAGGAGGGCTCGGGCGACCCCGATCAGAGTGTCGTCGCGTGAAATGCCCCCGCGCCGATTACTGGAGGTTGCAGCCATCAAACCAACGCCTGCTCATTTGGTTGTAAGCGTCAAAGCGCTGGCTACGGCTCAGCCGCTGAGACGAGCGTCGTACCTAAGTGGGAAGCGGGCCATGCCCGTAACAGGACATTACCCGTCAAACTGGAATGTTAAATCCATTCTTCTACCCGTAACCTGTTGCTCTGTTAGCTCATTCACATTATACCGTTCGCAACAGCATGTATTGTACCATATCATACCGACATATCAGACCATATGGTCCTTTCTCAAGTCAGCCGCAGCCCCACCACCGCGATGGCGTCGAGGGTGCAGTCCGGGGTGGCGGTGAGCATGAGGCTCTCCCCGGTCGCGGTGTCAATGGACTGCGCAACGCAGCAGAGCACCCCATACCAATCGCAGACGGGCGCATCCGAGAGCCAGTTGTCGTGCTGCGTCCATCCCGGGCCGTTCCAAGCCTCATACAGGCCGACCAGGGCGGCGTGCTGGTCGCGCTGGCAGTCGGCGTCACAGGCGCGGGTGACGGGGATCCCGCTCTGCCGAGAGAGTGAAAAGGGTGCCAGTGAGGGTGTCGTTGTTGTTGAAGGTGGATCGGCGTTCATAAGTTTGCCCGGCGGCACACGGACAGGGGCACGGCAAGAAATAGCAGAGTGCAGTCGGGTCACGCGGGCATGGGCCCTGACCTGACAATTCGCTGCCGGCTTTGGCAGCAAGTTCAGTTCCGCTGGCAGCTTGGCTGATGTGGTGCTTGCGGGAGTTGAACCCACAGATCCTGGCCATCCAGCAGCACCAGCACGTGGATCGCGAAACTGCACCCCGCGCATCAATTGTTGCGAGCCGGGCGATTAGGTCAGCACGCCCGCCGTGGTCCATCGCCGGCGAATCTAAATCCGCAAGGCACCCACAGGCCCCGTCCCGTGGCCATCCGTCGATTGCCTCAGCTTAAAGCCTATTGCGCCGTCAAAAGCTGTACAAGGCGGTAAAGAGGGTGATGCCAGCAAGCGTTGCCCAGATGCCATTCCGTTATCAAATCACCATCGTACAGCGTATCGTGCTGTCCAAATGGCCGCTGCAACCTGTACCGTGGCCGCCGCTGGCCCCTCCGCTGGCAATGTGTAAAGTTCAGAACGCTGCGCCGCTGTGCCCTGCGAATGGCAAGAGGGGCCAGACAGTCGTTAAGGGCGGCACGTTGCATCCCTTCTGAAATCGTATCGTGTCAACCGGCGCGCCGCCCGCAAATCCCCGCCACACGGCCATCCCTTTGATTCCAAATCATGAAGCCCCGCATGATTCATCACCGCCGAATCTGAACCCGCAAGCCATCCACAGGCCCCGCCCCGCGCCCATCCATCGATTGCCTCAGCGTGCAGCTTAGTGTGCGGCATCCCCGTCAAAAGCTGAACAAGGCGGTAAACAGGGTGGTGTCAGCAAGTGCTGCCCAGCTGCGATTCCCTTATCGAGACCCTAACGTGCCGCGTAGCTTGTTACATGTCCTCTTTCGAAAGCAGTGTACGTGGTACCCACAAGCCCACCCTGCGCCCAGTCGTTTACCTGCTGTCCAAATGGCCAGACGGCGTCCTCGTACACCTTAAGCGTCCAAACTAAGCGCTGGCGTTTCCCCAGCGATGGCGAACTATTGTCGCGGCAAAACCAACAACAATCAACGGTGATACCTCAGTTACGAGCGGAAGGGCGGAGATTAATAACGAAACAACGATAACTTGCTCGCAGCGGATCGGAAACTTGCGATGGTCGCGGGGCGTGAGTCCGCGTCCATATTTCTTCATGTAACAATTTCAAAGCTAATGTTTAAACAGCTTGAAGCTACTTCATTTAGAAAAAGCCTTCAATTTGCGAAACGGACGGCGATGTGCGATGGGCAATCGTCTGGGGCCCGCTGAACGAGGTCCCAAGCAGTCGCAGCGCGGACCGATAATGATAGTCAACCCCTAAGGAACTATACAAGGTTGACAGGTATACAAGACTGGAAGCCCTGTCAAAACTGGAAGCCTGAGTTCGCAATACCGTAGCCCTAGATGTCTAAGGCCGGCGCCATCGCCGCAACCGCAGAATACCTTAAGCAGCATGCGACGCCGCTAACTGTAATTGGGGCCACGGCGGTGGCAGCATTCGGCATGGGGGCGGCCTATAATGCCCTTGTTGCCGGTCTACGCGACGAGCGCAATCAGCGCGAGCTCGCACTAGCGGAGGAGCGCCGGCGACGCGAGGCGGCACAAGCGGAGGAGCGCCGGCAGCGCGAGGCGGCGCAAGCGGAGGAGCGCCGGCAGCGGGAGCTGGCACAAGCGGAGGAGCGCCGGCAGCGGGAGGTGGCCGACGCGCGCCGGCAGGAGGCCGAGGAGAGGCTGAAGCGGGAGGGCATCGAGCAGTTCATCACTTTCGCGCGCCACGCGGACTGGAGCGCGATGCGGGACGAGGCCGGCAAGCGGTATGCTCGGCGTGCGATCTTCGGTGAACACCTCATGCGGAGGGGTTGCGTCAACGGAAATTGCAGAAAATGTGTGGGACCCGTGGGGCATTGGCAGTGCGGACGAAGATTTACACGTGCCCAAAGGTGCCACGGCACTTCTCGACACTTCTCAGGCACACCTCCTTCCGATTTCCGTGCACTGCATATACCTGAATGCTACCAAATGCCCGTCCACACTCACAGGCAGCAGCCGTCCCTACCGGGCACGTAAGCTTGCTCGTGGGTCTTCGGGTCTTCATCGTCTTTTGTGGCGGCGCCGCTGGCACTGCCTTGCCAGTGGCCTCGGCCCGATCTCGCTGACTCATGGAGGTTCGGATGGGCTGTGCTGTGATGCGCTGAAAACGCTGCAAAGAGGGATGTGTTCTGGGATGTATTGGGGCTCGTGGTACAGTGCCGCGCGTAGGGTCAAGCTGTATGAGTAGTGGGGGCCGCACGCATCGCCGTGAGGCTGCCTGCCCCAGGCGGAGGACATGAATGTGCCTGTTAATGAGAGACTTCCGAGGCCTTGGTTTCTGTGGCTCTGTCGCCGATTGCGGGTAACCTTGAGTGGGCCTGAAGATAAAACGGCGCTTTCAGTTGGTAATCCTCATCAACCATGTTTGCTTTGCATTGTCACTGACTGCCCAGCTGGACTGCTTTCATCATGTTGAAGGCCGTTGCCCACATGTATATCGTAATAGATGTCCTTAATCAATGTAAGCAGTACTCTAAATGCGAAGACAGTAACTGTAACATGTTGTCCGGCCTAACTGCCCGGCTTGACTGGCCTGACCGGAAGGCACCCCTTCCCGCAGCGTCACCCTGGACTGGTCAACAACATCTAGGTGGCGCCATAGGTCCTGTGCGTTTCGAGGACAGCCTGTCAGCCCACCAGTCAATGACCAGCCGTGCACACTCGTACTCGTTCCCGTCCAATTGTTTCTGCAAGCGCAGCTGCTGCTTTGACCGCGCTCCACCGTTTCGGGCACGCACGTTCCGGGCAGGCACGCGGTCCAGCATCCGGGTCAAGGCTAGCACTGACCCCTACTGACCCCAAAGGCAGTGTCCTACTGCGCAACAGTGACGTTGCGGGAATCATGGTAGGTGCCGAAATTTGGGCATGGCATATCACCGCTCGCCAGAGCCGGTGCCGCGCCCGAGTTTGCACATGTTCCCATCGTGCTGCGTCATTTTCGCGAGGGAATGCTCGGGTACGGTGGCGGGCAGAGCATCTCCGTTGGCAGCTCGCCATGTCTGCGACCGGGGGAGAGGCAATCCGATCTTCGACAAAGCTGCGGCACAGCAACGAGAGGGGTGAAGTTCCCGTGGGTTACCCTCGTGCTCAAACAAGACCGTACGACTGGTGCTTGCGTAAGCAATGTCGCTCAGGTTCACTTCCGGCGCGCAGTAGACTGCTCGTTAACCCAGCACATTGCTATGCGCGCAAGCTGTACTGGTCACTGCGTAAGTTGACAACGTCATCAAGCTGTGGGTTGGCGGTTGCCGTTTCCGTTCTTTGGGGCACTTCACGTCACAGGTCTCATAGTTTGTAATGTGCAGCGTTGTTATTGCCACAAACTCCATGGAACTCTGCGTTTTGGTACGGCATATTTGTATCGGGACACTCACACTCATGAAGATTGAAAGAGCTCTTAAAGGTTGACGTATTGCGTGTACAGCAACCAGAACACTGAACAATGTAACTATGGCAACCTGCAGTCTCGAAGAGCGTTGTGCTATACTTACCTACGTGACGTCCGAAATTCCGAAGTCAGTGTGTCGTTTGGAAGTCGGACGACGTTGTGAAGCACAGGCCCTAGTCGCACTAGCAGCACTTCACAATTCACACTTTCCATTATTGAAATACTGTGACGACGCGTATTGCGCTTTCAACACCTAGTATAGCGATGCTTGAGGGACAAGTGTTCTTCAATCCGCTGGACATACTGTGGAATTCGGATGAAAATAGTGAGCTAAGGCGGGGAACTGGACCGGGTAGGACGCTTCATAGGCAAGTATAGCCCAATCAACAGATGCGAGGGCGGCAGTGGCGTCTTGTGGAGAGCGCTGCAGAATGCGTGGCTGGCACTGTGTGCCGAAACGCAGGGAAAGGCTCTGGTGTTGAAGGGGGGATCGCGTCAGCTTAGGGAGCGAAGTGACGCGAGGAAGGCCCCACTCTGAACACAGAAGAAGAAGGGCGCCGTCAATTTCTTTCGTTTGGCTGGTGGACGAACGCCGGCATTCGGCCGTTCGTCCAAAACGGCCCTTCGGGCCGTCGGATCGTCCGGACGACGAAGATACGATCACTGGTGCCGGGTGGATTATTCGGGGTGTCTCGGAATTCATTTGGCACGGCGGAGTGTATAATATGTAAGCACAGACAGCTGGCTACGTTCCGATCTCGCTCCCCTGCCGCGCCCCCCGGCGTGCGTCGGCCCTGTTCTTTGTCTAGTCGCTTCTTTGCAGTGTTGGCCCCCTTTTGCATCTAGTAGTACTTGTTGCAGTGGGCTCCAGACCCCCGGAGGGGTAGGCCTGGACCTGCTGCAAAGGAGGGTCCCATGCGGCGCGTCTGCGTTGAGCAGGAGGGGGTAGTGGCCCTCACGCCCCTCTCCCGGTGCCGGGAGAGAGCTTAGGCGGTCTTTCCGTCGGGGCTGGGTAGCAGCCCCTGGCCAGCGTCAGGGCCCGGTCAGATACGGTCAGGAACGGAACACACACACACCACGCGCCAATTGTTTAGAAGTCTCGGCGAGTCGGAGCATTGGGATCGCGCGGCTGCGCCACGTCCTCGTCTGGAGCGCCGGAAGCTTCATGGAGGCTCTGATCCGTCGGATATGCACTGCCATCCAGCGTCGCGCTACAAGCACGTGCAAACGTTTTTTTCGAATCAGTGAAGACAACGCCTTCGGTACTGAACGAAGCAGCGGTGTTGGAGTAGCCATACATACTTGAGATGCTTGGCGCGTGCTTCAGAAGCTTCAGCGACCTTCTCGGCAGCCTCCTTTGCCTTCTTCCAGCCAGCCTCCTTCCCCGGCGCGCAAGCAGACCACCCTCGTTGAGCGGATGCGCCAATCCCTGGACCTGATGGCGGCTCTGCAGGCCTCGTGTGAGAGCCTCAGCGACATCGACATCTCGTCCTACCTGAAGGAGCACGAGGCGGCGTCGTTGCCCGAGCCCGAGCCCACCACCTCCGTCCCTGAGGCTGTCATCGCCATTCCCCAGGGGGTGCGCGAGTCGCTGGATCTGCTGGCGGCGCTCCGCGTGTCCATGGTGAGCAGCATCAGCGGGATTGGCGCTGACCACTTCTTGAGCAGCCACGAGGCGGCCTCGGCGCCCGAGCCCGCTGCCACCGTCCCTGACTGGTCGGCCCTCCTCGTGAAGAAGATGCGCGAGTCGCTGGATCTGTTGGCGGTGCTGCGCGCCTCCTGCCAGAGCATCAGCAGCGAGGACATTGAGGCCTTTTCAGAGGTGGACGCAGCCGATTCGTCGGACTCAGACGCAGGTGACACGCCATGCATCAGCAGCAGCAACCACAGCACCTCCTGCTGCGGCGCCGCCTCCAAGCTCCTGTCGTGTTCATCGTCGTCCTCCTTGGTCACGGCCCGTTGCGATTTGCGATGTGCTTTGTGGCGCGTTCGCGAAAGCTCGCATCCGAGCTCTCGCGAACGCAAACGGCGCTTTCAGACCAGAGGCGAAAAGCAAAAGCGCAAACAGAATGCACAGCTCGCGATTGCAAAAGGATCGGTTATTGGATTTTGATTAACAACTCGGCAACACGTACAGTACTGTTTTGTACCGGGATTTTACTGCTCGCGATGGGCAATACAGCCATCGCGATCGGCAATACAGTTTGGGTCAAGTCTGAAACGCCGGTCTAGCGCGATGACCTCGTGTTTTTAGGGGTGCGTACGTAGAGATAAACAATCTAAAAGCTTGCTGTACGCGAACCTGGAGGTTCGATATTGAAGCACCGCCCCATGTGTTAGGAGGATCCAAAGCACAACCCGTCAAAGTAGCACATGAGCAAAGGCTTGGAGATGAGCTGGCCACGTGCCTCATGGCCGCCATGGACGCAAGCACGGAACGCTTTGCATCCCCCCTGAATGTGGCAGACTGCACTGCAACGTACTTCTCACGCTTCCCAGAGGATGCCGTCTTTGGGGCGAACCTCAGCGCCTACTCACAACCGTTCACAGGCATGTCTGTCGCGCACCCTGAGCCCACACCCGAAGAAGGGCATCATGCCCTAAGGTGGGCGCTGGGATGGGCAGAAGCTACGAGGACATGCGGTACACCCACCGCCACCCTCCTGATACTCCCGACATCCACTACGGCACCGTACACCCGGTACCTCTCACACCCCCTGGTCAAGCGTGTGGGAACCATGGACTCGATGAGGGTCAAAGGAACACTACGGGACATGATGCATGGAATCGACACCAAGCCCTACCCAACTGGCCTGACCTTTGTGCTCGTTGGCAACGAAGCAGGACTCGCGAACACGGCGGGCGCCGTCCGGCAGGCCCTGAAAACGGTCCTCGCCCGTGAGGATCCCACTGAACCAGGTCAACAGTGGACTCCCCCAAAATGGGTACGCAAGCGCGTGCGGAGCATGACCGACAGCCCACCAGCCTCCGCGACAACCTCCCGCCCCTGTAACAACCCCGACGCCACGGAAACACGCGCAGCGTACCTGAAGTTCCATGCTGCCCAACCACTCCGCCACAACGCCCAGGCTGCCATTTACACGGATGGATCTGTGAGGGAGGTCGACGTAGCAAACCGAAAGACGATCGGTCTTGGTGCGGCAGCGGTCGATGCAATGACAGGCAGAACGCTGCTTATAGACGTCAATCCGGGAGACCAAGGATGCCAAACCATCACGCGCTGCGAACTCAGCGCGATCCACCAGGCACTCATCATGCGACGATGCCTCCCGCTCGACAGGACCCACCTCACCATATGGACCGACTCGAAAGCGTCCCTCCATCTTATACAGAAAATGATCAACAACCCGAAAAAGCTGAAGCTGAGCAAACATAAAGCGCTGCTCGAGAACATAGTCACTGAGCTAAAGCGGCGGGCAGCTGCTAATCTCAAGACATCACTACTGAAAGTGAAGGCACATTCAGGAGTGGCATATAATGAGCAAGCGGATAAAGCCGCGGTGCAAGCTGCCGTGCTAAGAGCCCAAGGAACACTGCCTGATGAAGTAGCCACAGAAAACTCTGACAACAACCCGCGCAACAAACACTGGTGGCTGCGACGAATGAAGGGGACCGACAAAAACGCCGGACGTTACGCCAACGACCTCAACCGTGGCATCGAAGCCCTAATCAGCCCGGAGATACACTCTGGATATACAAATGAGACCAGCTACACAAAATACGTGGCAGATGCCCTGCCGGACCTGGACATACACGCAAGCACCAGAACGCTACAGCGACGCTCAGGCCGGCACCGACGCTACAAACGGTGCTTCGACTACCTGTACGGCCAGCTCTGGAGCGCTAAGCTTGCGAAGCGCTTCCGGAAGCCCCTTGTCCCCGGGGGCCCGATCTCCACAGGCCATTGCCCCATCTGCAGAGACCCCGAAACAAACATGCGCGTGCCCGACTCCGGTGCACACATCCTCGGGGGCTGCCAGCATCCTAAGATGCGCGCTCTATACATCAAGCGGCACAACACGGCGGTCCAAACCATAGCCAGCACACTGGCCAGAGGAGCACATGGAGGCTGTTACATGGTCATGGACGCCAGCAGTGTGGAATCCCTCCCAGACTATGCCGCGGGCACGAGACTGCCGAAATGGCTGTTACCCTCAGTGACCGACGGGAAGCGACTCAAACTGCGCCCAGACCTACTGCTAATCCCCAGTATCCCACGGACATTAACACTCTCATCAGATTACATGGGACCACGGGACAGGAGTCAGCACACCGTACACATCATCGAAGTGGGCTACACAGCAGACACAAATCACAGACAGAAGCAGCACGACAAAGCCCAGCAACACGAGGAACTCGCACAACTCCTCAATGCAGAAGGCTGGCAGGTACGCTACACACCCCACGAGGCCATAAGCCTAGGCTTCGCGGGCACCGTCCGGACAGACTTACGACCCCTCCTTACCGCCCTGGGAGCGAGCAACGAAGCGGCCAAAAAATGCTGCAACGGCCTCCACGCACACGCAGTGGACAAGGTGAACGACATAGTCGTAGCTCGGCGACGACTAGAACGAGAGCCCCATCACCACTGCAAGTCTGGCGGCTGAGTTGCCGAGGGAGGAGTCTAGGGTCTCATCGCGGTAGCGGGAGGAGGATGGGACCGGGGCAACCCGACACCCCACCCCCCCTGCTCCCATAACACACGCCTCGGTCCCCGACTGGGCGTATTATTATTATTATTATTATTTTGAGGGCGTGGAGCGTCTCCAGCCGGTGCTGACGCGGCAGCAGCAGCAGCCGGGGGCTGCGGACGAGCAGGCGACACAGGGCAGCAGGTGGGAGGCGCAGCAGGGCGCGGAGGTGGTCCGCAGATGCGCGGACCGCACCGGGCCGAACTAGCAACAACTCAGGGCAGGTGAGGACCATGCGCTGCGTGGTGCTGATGGCGGGGGCAGGGACCATCGGCATGCGGACGTAGGAGGTCGGCGAGGGCTGCGGCGGCTGCGAGACCGTGCCGTCCTCATCCCCCACGACAACGCTGCTTTCCTCGTCCTCCTGAAGGCCAGCCACGCCCGTGTTCGCCGCCCCGTACAGCCCTGGCTGCTGCAGGGAAGCCACTGCGGCTGCCAACCTGTAGAATGCCTTTTGGACCTCAGGTTGGGGCGCTTGCACGACCAGGTACAGCTGGTCAGGGGGCAGTCGAGTGAGGCAGAGGCAGGCCTGGTGGGCTGTCACGCCCAGAAGCTCAGCGAGCTCGTGGCTACGAACGCCGAGGCGCTCCAGAGGTGTTTCGAGGAGCGCAGGCTGGCGGGCTATGAGCAGGGTGGCTATCTTACCTGGATACCCTTAAGCCAAATAGATAAAAACTTCTATTTGGCTTAAGGGTATCCAGGTAAGATAGCCACCCTGGCTATGAGCGCTATCGCGTCGGCTGCGGAGATAGCTACCGGGGCAGCTGTATCATTGCCTGAAGCGCTTGCGCGGCGGTCACCGCTGTCCATCACCGCCACCGCCGCCGCTGCTGCTGCTGTTGTTGCAGGCTGCCACACACCAGGTCCTGTGTCCGTACGACGGCGCTTCGCCGGCGACCTGCCGGCAACTTTCGGGGTACTGGAGAGTGCAGGGGCCAGGTGTTCAACCCGTCCACGCAGCGTGCTTGCCGGGTATGCCAGGAGCGTTGGCTGCAGGACCAACATACGGCAAACCTGCACATCATCCATCACAGTACGGAAACATAAGCAGACCGACACATGTACGCAGTTTTCTTGAATCTAACGTTCAAGCTATTGTACCGCGTGGCTATGGATTACGCGCCTTCTCCCCTCGGCCCCAAGCCGTGTGGTCCCCTTCTCAGTGTGCGCACCTGCTTGGAGCTAAGCCCCAATTCTTGCTGCAAGATTTGAAACCTTCTTGCAAGTTCGTCTCGGGAAGATTCCCCCCTCGGTCCGTATGCGTCGTCAAGGGCAGCACCCAACGCCCTGGCTTCGCGTGTAGACACATCCAACGCCTCCGCCATGGCATATGGACTCCAAATACCTGAATAAATGAATTTTGGATTAGTCAAGAATCCAATTTAAGTACAGCCGGAGTAACGCACCGTCATTGCTGCCGACAGCTTGCGGTATTTGGCGAGTTGAACGTCCAACCGACGCGCAGGGCAGGACAGCTGCTGCAGGTAAATTTTGAGCAAATCTTTCTGTGTTGTATAATGATTTGACCTTTTTGCGCTCCAATATAACGAGTCTGCCGAGTGTAAGTTTGCGGCCGCCTACTCGCTGGAAGAGAGGCAATTTTGGTTCCGCGAGGCTGTAGTTGGCGGCGACCCGGAACACGGCCAGCGGCCAACGCCTTACAGTCTTCCTGCCACGAGAAGCCACAACGTTCGTACCAGCGAAGAACCATCGCGCACACGTCACGCCGATGGCGAATAAAACCCCTCGGGGCGGACCAAAACAGCACCAAACGTGCGGTAAGCCGATGCTCCCACGCCAGACTGGCCACGCGCCTCGCTAATGGCGCCCGTGGCGCCTACCTATGAAACGGCCAAACGCCGACGAGTCAAGACACGCTCGGGCCCAAACAAGTGCCTGAAGGCCTGGCAAGTACTAACCTGGCTACGCCTAACCTCACAACAAGACGGGAAGCCCCCCCCCAACCGGCGGCCGCCCGCCTGCCGAACAAGGAACTGGACACGGACTAACCTCGCCACCGCTGCGGTTGCCAAAGGAGATAACGGGAAATGGGGGAATAGGCAAGGCCGCGGGAAACGTCCCAAGCCTCTCGCGACGCGCACACGCACGCCCTGGCGCCGTAGCGCCTGCTTGGGGTCGCCAGTCTGCCCGCGACGCTGTCAGCACGCGTCCTTCCACAGGCACCGCATGCGCCTGGAGGCGCGACACCCCCCCACACCCAGTCCCTCGGTGGCAACTTACATCGCCTCAACCACCCGGAAACGCGCCTTCATCGCAGACTGCATATAACTGTACACCGCATTAGACCTCCAGCGCCCGTGCTGCTGAATGTCCTCTACGTTAACCCCTGCGTCCGCGGCCGCCGTAGCGCCACCCCTCTTCGCAGGCTATGGGAAGAGAAACCTTCAAGGTCGAACTCCAACCCCGGAACAGCCCCCTGCAGCTCCGACAAGCGCTGTCGCAGGCGCCGAGCGAAGTCTGCCTTGCCCAGACCAAGTCCCCAGCCCGACTGACCTTCGAAGCGCGCGAACAAGGGCGCCTCATTTGCCGCTCCACGACCCCGCGCCATGGCGACGTGTCGTAGCACAATGCGCGCTATCGGCACCCCGCTTCCCGATAACGGAGCCAGGAAAACGCGCGCCCCCCGCCCTTGCTGGTCCGTTTTACTGCGGGGCAGAAAAAAGCTCGATCCCCCCCCGCCTTGGATCTCCGACACAAGCCCAACCCTCAACCCTACCAGTTCGCTCCGTCGAAGCAAACCAAAGAACCCCAGCACCAACCAACAAGCCTCTAAGGAGCACAGGTCGGCTCCGGACGGAACCGCCGCCGCTCGGCCTGCCAGGAAACCAACTAGCGCGCGCAACGTGGGGAGGGGGAGCGCCGCCTTGGCGGACGACGTGGAGGTGCGCGCAGGCTGCAAGGACGGTCGCGCCCGCAGAGCCCCTGCCAGGGCCGCTCTGATCTCGGGGTCTTGCCGGATAGAGGCAGAAGGCGGTACCCCTCTGGAGCGCTGCCAATCCATCAACGCGCTAAGTGTTGCGTATGCCAAGAACAAACACACCTGCTCCTTAATTAGGTCAGCACCGGGCAGCGAAGGCAGCACCGACTCAGCGGGCACCCCCAAGACCTGGGTGCCAAAGGTCACGAAGTGCTGCCGACTAGAATCATACGTGCCCCCCCGAACCCACCGATACCGCGCTCGCCCGCATGCTCACCAGGCGCGAGGCCAGCGCCGTGGCCGCCGTGGCCGACCGGCCCGAAAAGACACCGCTTGAGTGAAGGACGCAACGCTGGCAACGAAACAGACCGCCGGGGTAGTCGCTCTGCCTGAGCCCCAAACACCGGCGATGCGTTCGTCCACCACAGCTCACACAGCGCAGGTCGGCATGGCCTCCACGGCCTAAGCAGCTGGTGCGGCTTGGCGAGTCGACGCTGCTGATCTTCTGCGTCTGCCAGGCGGCGGCTAAGGCTGTCTGCACGCACGTTATCTGCCCCGCTGATGTGCTCCGCGCGCAGCTCAAACCCGTGCCGCACTGCGAGCTTTGCGATCTGACGGCTGAATCTTGCGGCTGTCCGGCAGCCGCGAGGCGCCCCGGTTGATGGCTGCGACCGCCTGGGTGTTGTCGCAGCGCACCAGTACGCGCGCGCCTGCCCGCGAGCTGCGGCCCCCAGGACTGCAGGGCCCGCAGCACCGCGGACAGCTCCAACCAGGCGATGTGCAGGTTCCGCTCCTCCTCCGACCACCAGCCCTGCAACTCCGCCGCCTCCCACGCCGCGCCAAAGCCGCGACCGCTGGCATCCGTGACGATGACCGCGCCGTCCGGACCCAGGAACTCCCCCCTCACCAAGTCAATTCTGCCGGTGGTGTAGCGGCGGACACCGTCCCATACCGACGTCCCGGGCGTTCCACCCGGGGGCACAGGGGGGGGGAGGGAGGGACCCGGGCGTTCCACCCGGGGGCACAAGGGAGGGAGGGACCCGGGCGTTCCACCCGGGGGCACAAGGGAGGGAGGGAGGGACCCGGGCGTTCCACCCGGGGGCACAGGGAGGGAGGGAGGGACCCGGGCGTTCCACCCGGGGGCACAAGGGAGGGAGGGAGGGACCCGGGCGTTCCACCCGGGGGCACAAGGGAGGGAGGGAGGGACCCGGGCGTTCCACCCGGGGGCACAAGGGAGGGAGGGAGGGACCCGGGCGTTCCACCCGGGGGCACAAGGGAGGGAGGGAGGGACCCGGGCGTTCCACCCGGGGCACAGGGGGGGGAGGGAGGGACCGGGCGTTCCACCCGGGGGCACAAGGGAGGGAGGGACCCGGGCGTTCCAGCCGGGGCACAAAGGGGGGGGAGGGAGGGACCCGGGCATTCCAACCGGGGGGAGGGGGCACAGGGGGGGCGGGGAGGGGGGGGGGCAAGGCGAGAGGGAGACAACAAGGAGGCAAGGAGGAAACAGGGATACGAGGGGGCACCCGGGCGCCTAAGTCCTAGCTGCAACACTTATCCCTTCTCGCTCCCCCAGTGCGGCCCTGTCTCTCACCTTGTGCCGCGCCTGCGGAGGTCCCGGCGGCCGTTGCGGCGCCGTCCTCGGCGACGTTGAGCGCCTCCACCGCGGCTGCGGCGTGCTGAACCCGACCGCGAAGCGAGGGTTGCGACTTGGCGGATTCGGTCGTCGCGCGCTTCAGAGAGGGCCTGGACGTCCTCAATGTCTGGAAAGCGCTGCACGATGGCCTGCAGGTGTTCCTGATGCTGCTCCATCAGTCCCTGCATCTGGCGATCGTAACCTTCCTGATTGCGACCGTTTCGGGGGCGAAAGCCCAAGGCCGTCTGCTCCTGGGAGTATCGCTGGTTTTCGCAGCAAGCAGGGCCGCTCGCTACCAGCCTCCTCAAAAGGGAGAGCCACCGGCTGGATGCGGGTCCCGTCCCATGGGACCCTTTCGAAATGCCGGGTAGTCGGTCAGCATGAAGTGGCCAGGGCGCGGAAACGAAATCTCCACATATGTCATGCATGCTGTCAGGTGTCATATAGATATAAATGTACCTAAGTGAGCGTCATTTGTGAGCGGAGACGCTTGTCAAAAGCTGCGCTCAACCCGCTCTGTGAAGGCTGCGCCCCGCGGCGGACCATACAAATGTCAAAGTTCGAGGTTGCTTAAATAGAGGTCGCATCGAGGATGTCGCCCTCGGCCTTTTAAGGTCCAAGGAGCCCTGGGTGCCTGCCATAATTCGAAGCCTCAGCACCAACCAACTGTCGTCAAAATGCAAAGGCTCAGTTGCAGTCCTGAAACAAGCGAGAAAGCTGCCAAGAGGAGCCCCGACCAAGCTGTCTACTTAACAAAGCGCGACGTGCGACTAAACCCGGACGCAGCAACACCAACAGAGTAAAGAGGAGACGCGAACAAGTCTTGTTGCAACGAAGCGCAAGAACAACGAAACGCCACCAGGCAACGCCTTGGCGGCGTACGACGGATCGTACACAGTGGGCCCCCGGCACTCCAGCCTTTCGCGCCCCAAAACAAATTTTGACACGTTAGGAGTCTCAAAATTATGCATTTTGGCCAACCGCTTGTAGGCAATGAACTATGAAGCTGATGCATACAGACGCAGATGATAACACACTCGGCGATATCTCTTCATATGGCTGTCCTCCTGCCGGACGCGCTTTGCGTTACGACATGCGTCCGGCACTGCAGCTAACCTGCTAGCCGGAGCTAGGAGGCCACCCAGGGACCCAACGAATCTGGTCCCCGTGTCCTAATTTGGAAGCACCACGCACCAGCAGCCCGTGTACAGCCATGGATCCTAAAAGGGTTACAGAGTACCCGGCTCATACCCAAAAGACTTCAGGGCCCAAGTCCTCCAGCGCGTCGTTGGCCGCTGGTTGTGAAAAGCCGGCACGCATTCGTGTACATCCATTCGCCAGCCCGAGTTCACATCAAAGCCAGCGAGAGGCACACAGTTTCATTGCTACCGCGCAACAACTGTTACTCCGACTCAACGACGATCCCATGACATCGCTTCCTTGATACCGCCAAAATGGGGGAACCCTTCAACCGCGCGGATGTTACTGTACGCAGGGCACTCCGTAAGGACACGCTTCTCGTCCGTTCATGGCTCATCCAGAACACAGCAGGGGCATTTTCGCTTAGTCCTGGGGAGATGAACTCTGCCCACTCGTAATCTGTTGGCCACAACCTCCCATAAGCACCAAAACTGCAAACCGAACACGGGATGAAATGCTAACATGCGGTGGCCACATCTCAGCATAACCCCCGCCAGGCAGAATGCTCCGACGGTGGCTACTTCCATGGATGTCTGGAGCCCACTGTAAGTGGGAACACCCCCGGCAACGACGGCTGCTTACTTTTCCCATCCCATCGTTGGAACAAGAAGCCGTTTGTGGGCCTGCTTGAAAATGACAGCCCGCCACAAGTCTGACGAGCAGACACCGATGAAAATGTCGGGGTCCTCCGTTGGGATCTCCGTCTCGACTGCTGCTGTCGGCGTAACCTCGAAGGACAAGGCCAGCCTGTCTGCTACTGAGTCATAATCAGCCTGGAGCACAAACGGCGGCTTCGAGTCGAGTAGGTCGGGAACGTCGAACAGGTGGTACGGCATCTCGTCCATGGACGTGTCGATGTCGATGCACACCACACGCTCGGTCTCGGTGTAGTCCACCAGAATCCCCGGCACCAACTCGGCGCTGTGGCTGATAACGCCGGGTGAAGCTTTTGCAAAATAGATGGAGAGCGTATCCGTGTCGCGGTATGTCCGGTACTGAATGTCAAATCTGCACATATGTCGCGCGTTAGCAACCGCAGAATGCAAAACTTGAGGCAATCGGGTGCCGAGAAGTCCAATGAAATTGCGTGCTTACATCTCCTTTTTATGTGCCTCCGATTTTGCGTTCAGCAGACTCGGGCTCCACTCGTGCACCGCTGCCTGCTTCTTGAAGGGTTGGCGTGGCGACACAGAACTGTACAGCAGGAGACAACCTTTAGACATGAAACCTTCATCCTGCAAGGAAACAAGAACTGCAAACCCACCTGCTTGAGATCAATTCGCTGAAGAACATCCTGGATGCCTGTCCGCCAATATCTGGACGGAGGCGTCACCAGAATGACAGTAACACGTCTCCAAGGTCTCTGACTTGCGTCAACAGCCACCCGAAGGTTTGCTCGAGGGTTGTCCACGGGTACTTGAAGCTGGAAGACCACTCGGTATGGTTGCTTAGGGTTGTTGCCGGGCACAATCTGAGATTCCGGATTGTCTACTACTGACTCGATAAACAGTTTAGTCCTGAGCGCGTGAGGCAACAAGTGAGTTCCCTCGATCCTTGACTTAAATTTCTTGTCAGCCTCTTCAGTCCAAATAAATTTTAGGGACTGTTCCATATGAAATGCAGGCAAGAGATCATTGTTCCACGATGCGCTGAGTCCAGACCATATTCGACGCAGAGGCGCGCAGCTTCCCCTCAGCGTACGACGTACGAGTGCACCCAACAATCATCGTTGAAGTCGCAGTGGATCCGACAGTTGATTTCTAGAGTGACAAATAATGTAGCGTTCCAAAACATACTCTCCTTCCTGCAAGCGCAAACGTACGGCGGAAGATGATAATTTCCGGCGCTGTCGCAACGACGTATTCAGCTATTTGTCTTGAACAAGATAAACTTACAGCACGTTCCAGCAGAATAACAAAGTTGTCAAACAGCCTCAGCGCTGAGGTGTTCTTGGCTTGCGCCAAACTTCGTCGTACCGTGTCAGTTGACTAAGCCTTAGGTAACTCCATCCCCCTGAACATACCAGTGCGAATCTGAAGGCTGCCCATCGCCGCGCACACCGTGATCCTCTCAAAGCTGCCTCTCGCTCGCTTTTTCACACACTCACATGCACGTTTCTGTGTCACGAAACACACCCCCGGTCAACCCCGTCAATCGCACGTTGCGACGACCAGTACCGTTCAGCTATAACACAAGTCTTTCGATCTTCACAGCGACAGGTACTTCATCGCGTTGTTGACGTCCTTGTCGCCACGGCCCGAGCAGTTGATAACAACGCGCGTCCCGTTCTTGAGCGTGGGCACCAGCTTCTCCAGGTAGGCAATCGCGTGGCTGGTCTCCAGGGCCGGGATGATCCCTTCCAACCTGCGACAGAGCGGCGGGTCCAGGCGAGATTATCAGGCACGCTCATGACAGCTTGCGCACTTGCGCATAGTAAGAGAAATGTAGTTCAGGACCCAAGATGCCGAGGAGATCAGCAGGTCATGGTGCCAGCCTTAGGGCAGCGCCAGATACCGGTACAAGCTTGTTGGTCGAAAGTTTATCGCGTGTATCGTGTGTGCCATTCCGCCATACATGCAGCTATGTGTGGGTACCCGCAGCCGTTTCTGCCCTGTAGCTGGGCCTGATTCAGAGATGCTGCAAACGCAGCGTGGCTCCTCGTTCCCCTGGAGCCACACTGGATCGTGTCCCCTTCTGCCAACGAAGATAGCGCATACGCTTACACGCGGTCCCTCAAACGCCGAGTTTGCTCAACTCGAGGAGCCCCAGGCCCACCACGACACCTCGGTCCGCATGAGCGTCCAGGCACCGAGCACCCGAGCTTGAAGAGCCACGTTGTCGAGTGCTGAAACCCTGACGTGCCGACAACAGTGTTGGGCCCTTAAGCGCGGCGCCAGCAGCACCGCAGTTCTTTTCCGACACCTTGCTGCCTGCCCCCGCATTCCCGGCATCATCCCTCCCATGGCCCATCGCACCTGCTCAGCAGCTGGAAGCCCTCCAGCGCCTCCGCGTCAGTGACCGCGTAGTACTCCGCGCGGCCAATGTCCTTCAGGAACGAGTGCTCGGGGCCAATGCCGGGGTAGTCCAACCTGCGTGACGCGACAAGTTCGAGACAACCCCGTCATGCAATAATGTCTAGGCAGTCTGGGCGTGCATAGCGGCCTGCGCAGGTCTACAGCTAATGGCATCGAGGGCATCAGACCGGCAAGAGTCATTTGGGCGGAAGCCATTGATTCCACCCGTTGCCACTATCCTCCGCAACGCAACCTGTAGAGGGAAATAGAGCCGCAATCTGGAGCAGAACAGTAAGGGCTTGAGGTACATAGCCCCCCCCCCCACGGAATCCCCGTATCAGGCGAACGTATTGCCGTGTTGGTTGTATGGCAGTGTCCACTGGCTGCGCTGCCGACTCCCAGGCCCCCCAACATGCGCCGCACCGCTCACCCGGCGCTGATGGAGTGCGGATCGATGATCTGGCCGTCCTCGTCCTGCAGCAGGTAGCTGTAGCTGCCATGCAGCACTCCGGGGGAGCCCTTCGTCAGGGTGGCTGCGTGCTTAGTCGTGTTCACACCCTCGCCACCGGCCTCCACACCGATCAGGCGGATCTGCAGATGAGGACAAGGACCCATCAATGGAGAACCTGGTACGCCGCGTGGATCTTGACACCATCGTAGTTGACGGCCTGGCCGCCGGCATCTTCCTCGGGCGCCCACCTCTGCATGTACTCTGCCAGGTCAAACTCCTGCATCTCTTCCAGGTCGGTGCTGTCGCCATCATCGCGCCAGGGCGGGGTGCGGTCGGCGTGCAGCTGCGGCAGGACGCCGCCGGCCTCCCTGTACAGGATGGCGAGCAGGGCGAGCGTCGCCAGGTCGGGCTCCTCGAAGAGCGTGTCGATCGCGGTGTGCGCATGCAGGTACCGCTTCAGCTCCGGGTAGAGCGACTCGCCGCACGGACCTGTGATGCGGCCCCGCTGCTGCATCAGGAGCCTGCCCGTGAGCAGGACCTTTGCGACCCGCCTGCTGTTGCCGCTGCCGTCGTTTTCGAGCCCCGTCCACGCGCGCGCCTCGTCCTCGGCTCGCCGCAGCTTCTCGGGGCTCGTGCCCGGCAGCAGGATGCCCAGCCCGTGGTCGAGCTGCTCAAAGTAGCGCGCCATGGACGACCTGCACATCGTCGACGCGTCGAGCACGTTGAAGCCGCGGCGCCACGCGCGCAGCGCGGTCGGCGCCGCGTGCAGCGCCGCGCCGTCGTACACCAGGCGCGTCGAGTCGACGTCGAAGCCGGCCGCCACGTGCGCGGGCGAGGCGTAGACCAGGTGCCGTATCTCGTAGAACACGTCCGCGTCCGGAAAGATGATGCGCGTGGCGTACGAGCTCGGGCGCACGTGCGCCCTGTGCGGGCGCCGGTGCGAGACGAGCGCGCGGATGGTGTCGGCGCACACCGCGTAGTGCGCGGCGCCCGGCCGCGGCTGCACTCCGCAGCCGTCGCCTCCGTTGGCGACCACAAACAGCTTGATGCACCGGGGCGTCTTGCCGGCCAGCAATGCCGCCACCGTGGTGCCGGCCACCACCACGCCCGCGCCGCCAGCCGGCGCGCCGCTGTACCATGGCGCGTCCGGCGGCAGCAGCCTGCGGAGCCTCTGCCTGAGGAGCGGCTGCCCGGCCGCGTCAAAGACCGCGCGGCTGTCGACGGGCTTCAGGGGGCGCACCTCGGCGCACGTGTCGGGCGCGAGCGTCAGTTCCCCTGCGAGGGCGTCGGCGTTCTGCCACGTGAACTCGGGCAGCGTGGCGCGGGACGCGCTCTGGATGGCGCGCGCCCGCCTGTCGCGGGCATAGCCCGCGTCCGCGTCCCACGAGTAGAACGTGAACACGTCCATGCGCTCGTGCACGTCCTGGCAGTGCTGGAAGAACAGGTCGCTGGAGCACCCGCGCAGCGTGAGCGCGTACAGCGAGTCTGTGATGTACGACGGGTTGGTGATCCGGTCATCGGCATGCTGGTGCTGGTGGTGCGCGCTGCCCCCGCTGTACTTGCTGACCAGGAAGAACTTGTACACGCCCAGAAAGTCGATCTCGGCGGAGCAGGCCCGCGCGAGGATGCTGAAGCTGAGAAACCCGCCGGCCAGGAAGTTCAGCACGTCCAAGACCCGCTGACCCTTGACAGCCGTGTCGGGCGGCCGTTTGGGGGTTTTGTTGGTAGTGCCGCTCGCGCGCGGCCCCTTTCAGACTGTGTTGCCTGGCGTCGCGCCGGCGCGCTCGTGTGTCCGCTTCGGGTTTTCCTGGTGGTGCCGCTCGCGCGCGGCCCGTTCAGACCGCGCTGCCTGGCGTCGCGCCAGCGCGCTCGCGTGCTCGCTTGCATTGGCTCGCGTGTGTTTGCTCTCTGCAGTGTAAATGGTCCGTCGTCAGGCCGCTTTTTTGCCCAATCTCGCTCGGCGTTTTGCCTCCAGTTTGTTACAGCGTAGCAGAAGTCAGCCGATAGAGTACCAAACAAAATACGTAAACATCCGCAACACTGCGGCGCCCCAACCAGACCCGGCCGGATCAGCAAGGGCGTCGTTGCGTACTTCCTGCCGTAATATGACTATATTGCCCGATCGCGAGCTGTATTTGACCCCCGTACTGCCTCGTGTTCGGCAATACAGTGACCGTAATCGGCAATACAGCATTGGGCCAAGTCTGAACACCGCTCTAGCGCGATAAACGCTTGTTTTTAGGGGTGCGTACGTAGAGATAAATAATTTAAAAGCTTGCTGTACGAGAACCGCCCGGTTCGATATTGAAGCACCGCCCCATATGACGATTTTACTGCTCGCGATGGGCAATACAGCCATCGCGATCGGCAATACAGCTTGGGTCAAGTCTGAAACACCGGTCTAGCGCGATGACCTCGTGTTTTTTAGGGGTGCGTACGTAGAGATAAACAATCTAAAAGCTTGCTGTACGCGAACCTGGCGGTTCGATATTGAAGCACCGCCCCATGTGTTCCCACAAGCAGGTCCAGCAGAATGCACAGCGCAAGGTGGACAACCTGACCTCCTCGCTGGCCCGGGTGGAGGGCCTGGAGGCGGAGCTGCGGCAGGCGGGGAACAAGTACCTGTTCATGCAGAAGCTCAAGGCCTACGTGGCGGACCTGTGTGACTGCCTCCAGGTGCGACACGGCGGAGTGAAGCGCACCACACCGCAGCCAGTACCGTCGCACCGCCCATGCGAACGGGGATGTGGTCGTGGTCGGTCGGGCGGGCGGGCGGAAACATGAGGAAAGGCACGGAGGCTGTAGGCGCGGGGCGGGGACGACTCCACCTGAGTGGCCGTTTGTAGCCCGGGTGGCCGTGTTGAGGCATCCTTGTGATGGAGGGGCATTGCCCCACATCCCGCTGACCTACTACCTGTGATCGTTGGCCCCTGTGCGGGGGAGAGAGAGAAAGGGGAGGGAGGGGGAGGAGGCTCTGTTGATTGACATAAAGGGGGCATCTCTGGGACTCAGCGAAGAGCTTGCCGTAGTCTTAGCTGCCTATCTCGAGGTGGGCTGCCACTTACTGCCAGTGTTTGTAATCTGCAGCACCGCACCGCGCCGCGCGTGGAACGTGCGCCGGCGTCTGCCTACGTCCTATGTGGGACTGACCGAGTGCCCCCGCCACCACCTCTGTCCCCGTCGCCAACCCCCAGGAGAGGAAGAAGCTGCTGGCTGCGGAGGGCGAGCGGCTGGCTGCAGCACAGTCGGGGGCGATCGTTCAGCCGCTGGCAGCGGAGGGGGAGTCCGCCGATGAGCAGGTGCAGGTGCGTGTGTATTTGCGTGCGTGTGCTCAGCGGAACATCCGACGAAATCAATCTGAATATGAACAGCTAACAAGAGCAAACCTGCATTGTAGTTTACGAGCATTGCGGGTCACGAACTGGGAGGGACGGGCGCGCTAGAAGGCTGGTCGTTGTCGCTCGGCGGGTAGGCGTCGGTCCCCCTACCGCGTCTTCTTCCCTGTCCAACCGCCCCCTGCCTCGCGGCCGCTCCCCCGCACCTCCCTTTCGCAGTCCTCCTCCCGCTACGACAGCCGCTACGGGGAGATCATGGAGGCGGGCGGCAACGTGTTCGCGGACACGGATGAGGAGTTCGCGTCCATAGACGTTGTGAAGCGCCGGCTGGAGGAGTGGAAGGCCAGGTGACCGGGAGGGTGCGGGAAACGGGATATCGCCCGGGTCCCTGGTCCCCTCTGTCCGTGCCGATAGACGCGCAACTGGCAAACAGCACCCCACCAATACGTCGTGAGGTGACCCAGTGACCGCGGTGTCTTTGCGTGGGCCGGGTGCGGCCGCCGCAGGTACCCCAAGGACTACACCAACGCCTACATGCACCTGTCCAACCCCGCCCTCTTCGCGCCGTACGTCCGGCTGGAGCTGCTGCGCTGGGATCCCCTGTACGGCACACCCGAAGGGTCGCCGTACAAGGGCTTCGACAGCCTGGACTGGTGAGCGGTTGGTTGCGGAAGCTGCCGCGTCGGCGAGAGGCACCGGCGGCGTCAGTCGGCCGACGTTGCCTTCTCCCCCCCGATGTGCCTATATGTGTGGATACAGGGCAGGCTGCTACTTTATTACAGTTCTATCTCTTGCTCATGTGCTCAATATCCGCGGACGTGGATCACGAAGAGCTCCTTGCACAGCACGCGTGTTGGTTCCCATCGCGTTTTCCTATAACACCATTGCAAGATGCGGTGTCTGTTTTCGGGCAGCTTGGTGGTGATGGCTGCGTGGTGCCTCTTGGGCGGGTGTGTCCCACCACCGCAGGTACGGGCAGCTCTTCGAGTACGGCATGAATGCGCCCGACGGCACCGCCGCCATGTCGAACGACGACCCCGACTCGGAGCTGGTGCCGCAGCTGGTGCGCAAGCTGGTGCTGCCGCTGGCGCTGCACTGGATTGAGAGGTGGGGCCGGTGGGGGGCGGCCGGGGCACTGGAGGGGGGAATCAAGGGTGATGGCTGCTGGGGTACTGGAGGAGTGCTGGGTTTGAAAAGAATTCGAGCCTCGGTTTGGTACCAAACCCAGAGAGTTCGTTTCTGGGTTTATGGTACACCCATAAACGAACCCGGGCACACCCAGAAGCCTCTCAGAATACTTGGTGCTGGGGTACTGGAGGGGGGTTGCAGCCAGGGACATGGCAGCGGCTTGGCACTCAGCACATTGTCCCGGGGGTGCTGGAGGTGGCGAGGGTGGAACACGTGTGCGGGGGATGCACGATGCCCAAGGCTCCAGGGAGGCTGTCTCTGGCAGCCGCTTCAGCTGTGTGTCGCCCAATGTGGACAACAGCTGCATGGCGGCGGTTTTGGACTGGGACGAAACAGCCGATGGGGACCTCGCCAAAAGCCCAAGTTGAAGACAGCCGATTACGACCCCGCCAGCACCCCAAACAGGATCTGAAGAGGTGACAGTCGGGTGATGCGGTGTAACCGTGGCGGGATGGACCAAGGCTGGTTGATACTACTCGCCTCACCTTCCACCCGGAACTCGCTTTCCACCTCCTGCCCTGCGCCAGTAAGCCCCATGGCACCGCCGCCGCGTCGTCCTGCTCGCTTTAAATGACGTGCCGCCGCCGCCGCACCTGCACCGCGTCACACCAGGTGCTGGGACGTGCGCAACGCGGCCCACACCCGCGCCGTGGCCGCGCTGTCCTCCGAGCTGCTGGTGTACGTCCCCGCGGAGGAGGAGCGCATGGTGGAGCTGCTGAGCGGGGTGCGCGGCTCGCTGGAGGCCGCCGTCGAGGGCTGCGCGCTGTCGCCCTGGCCGCCCGCGGTGCTGGCCTGCTCGCCCCTGGCCGCGCGCGTGCTCTTCCGGCGCTTCCGGCTGGCGCTGCGGCTGCTGCACGCCATCAGCGCCTTCGAGGGCCTCCTGGCGCGGGGCCTCCTGACGGGCCTGGCGCTGGGGCGGCTCGTGAGCGCGCAGCTCATGCCGTACCTGCGCGCCGCGGCGGCGGGCGGGGACGCGGCTGCGATGCCGTTCGCCATCTCAACGGTGGAGGCGGTGGCACAGGGTCTGCACCCCGACTGGTTTGCGGCGGGGCCGTTGTCGGAGGGCGCAGTGTTTCAGGAGCATGTGGTGCTGCTGGGGAGGGCGCTGGAGCAGCAGCAACAGCAGCAGCGGGGGTCTGCGGATGCGGCCGCGCGCGCGGGGCTGGCGATCCGGCTGGCTTGGGTGATGGCGCGGATCGGGGATTCGGAACGCAGCAACCGCTTAGCGGCGGCGTTCGGAATACGCAACCTGTGATAGCCGGAAGGACGGACGGACGGAGGGACGGATGTGGCTCAGTTGCTGGACAGCAGGCAGACCGGCGGCCGTAAATTCGTTTGATGTGCAGTGCGTGTGCAAGGTGTGCTTCGTGTGTGTGCGTGTTCAATGAGGGGCGGGGAAGCTGGAGCACTGTGTGGGCAACGATCGCAGGATGCACGTGATGAGCGTGACAGCGACAGGACAGATGACCTAACGCGATGTGTAGGCAGGTAGGCAGAAACGCAGGCAGGGACGTAGGTACGCATTTCCGGTAGCAGTAGGCAGTTTAGGACAGTCCGTAACAGGACGCTTTGCGGGAAAGCAACTCTGCCAAAGTACACAGAGGGCCGATGCAGTACGCTGTAGCATTCGAAACATTTGGGTCCAACTGCTGTACAAAAAGGTGATGACGGAGTGAACGCCAACGCCGGACAGTACAATCGAAGTGGTGGCTTTTGGGGGTTACGTAATCACGCACTACAAGAAGGAAATGCTTTTGACGCAAGCGGGACTCTGACGATGCGTGACCCAAATCGGATTTCATGTGAATTTCTTAGTGTTCAGGGGAAAAGGGGCCAGAAGCAGAGTAGTCACGCCTACCTCCCGTTCGGCTCAACGATCTCAGTTGACAATCGAACAATCACCGATTAGTTTTGCCCCCGTACGAGTGGAACCAGAATCGGCCAGGTTTGGTGGGTCAGGAGGACCCGTTAGTTGGCGCCGTACCAGGCTTCGGTGGGACCGCATCTGAGGTGTAACGTGCGCCCCAACGTACGGCCCCTGAATGGAATGGATCACGAGTGTCTAAGGATCCAGAATAATGGAGGGGATTGGGTCGGCGTGTGTGCGTGTCACCTGTAACCCGAGCGCTGGATATCGCAAATGGTGGGGTTGGGACTTAGGAACACGAACATTACCACTTAATTCCCCTCAGTCCCGCTCAGTTAGGCTGAGCACTGTTCTTGCAACTGTGTCAGCGAGTTAAGCAGTCGCCGCGCGCGTCAGGCGCAAGCACTCGTTTAGGCTATCGCCATTGGCAATACTTGCACCTATGATACGAGCTTCGTGGTTACAAGGACCGAACCGCGTATGCAGGTCGTGCAGTTAGCTTTAAGTTCTGACGATGTTGTAAGCCTGGGCTCCGCGCCTCCTTCTGTTAGCCCCCTTTCCTGCTTACCCCGAGTCTCATCAAGAAGCAGCATCACCTATAAGCGAGAGAGGGAGAGGGCGAGGAGGGCTCGGGCGACCCCGATCAGAGTGTCGTCGCGTGAAATGCCCCCGCGCCGATTACTGGAGGTTGCAGCCATCAAACCAACGCCTGCTCATTTGGTTGTAAGCGTCAAAGCGCTGGCTACGGCTCAGCCGCTGAGACGAGCGTCGTACCTAAGTGGGAAGCCGTAACAGGACATTAGCCGTCAAACTGAAATGTTAAATCCATTCTACTACCCGTAACCTGTTGCTCTGTTAGCTCCTTCACATTATACCGTTCGCAACAGCATGTATTGTACCATATCATACCGACATATCAGACCATATGGTCCTTTCTCAAGTCTCCTATATCCAACCCCATGCCAGCGCACGCGAGTTTGCGTGGCAAGCTCGGCAGGTGAAGCCGCGAAGGAGCGCGCGAAATTGATCTGGCGCCAGCGTCTGCGAAGGAGATCGAATCAGGGCCCCTATGACAACTTGTAAGCTTCCTTGCTTGACGCGCGAGTAAGAGTAATCTGCGATGACACAAAAGCGTTTGATGCAGGATTCTGCGCTACTTGAGGACGGTGCAGCAGGGGTTGTCATCGGTGGAGGAGGAGATGGCAACGATGAAGGAGGACATTGCAACGGTGAAGGAGGACATTGCAACGGTGAAGGAGGACATTGCAACGGTGAAGGAGGAGATGGCAACGGTGAAGGACGACGTTGCAACGCTGAAGGACGACGTTGCAACGGTGAAGGAGGAGATGGCAACGGTGAAGGACGACGTTGCAACGCTGAAGGACGACGTTGCAACGCTGAAGGAGGACGTTGCAACGGTGAAGGAGGAGATGGCAACGGTGAAGGAGGAGATGGCAACGGTGAAGGAGGAGATGGCAACGGTGAAGGAGGAGATGGCAACGGTGAAGGAGGAGATGGCAACGGTGAAGGAGGACGTTGCAACGCTGAAGGAGGACGTTGCAACGGTGAAGGAGGAGATGAACGCGTTGAACCTGCGAACGACCGCGAATAACGGCAGAGTCAAGGAGGCCGTTGGATTCCTCTCCGAGGCAGCGACAGTCTCCCAGTACGAGAGGCAAGGCGTCAGCAGCGGCGCTACGAAGTTGGTTACGCTCATTGACGTGCTTGAGCTGGCGCTGCCCGAAGTAGTCAAGAAGGCAGCAAGACGCCGACTCACCCTTCTGAGCGATATCCATGCCGCGGTCATTGCGCCTCTCTTGGACAAGGTATGCAATCTGCATGTGCTGCGGGGGACACAGCTGAAAGGTTTTTGGCACATCCTTTAGGGTTCCTTCAAGCTCCCTAGCGCGGCGCAAGGCTGGTCTGACAGTAACTGCTTTGACACGTACAGGACCTGGGCTTCCTGACCGCCGTGGAGCTGATGCTCGCGTGTGAGGGTGGAAAGCAGGTGCGCCCTGTCAGCTGGCCAATCACCCCATGTTGGAGGGGCAAGCCTTGGACTTTGAACAACTGGCCACGGTGACTTGATTTGCAGGACGTGGCAGTCGTGAAGGAGCTTCTGGCAGGGTGCCGCGGGCTGGGCGAGGACAAGGCTGCTGCAGAGCAAGTACGGCACATGCTGGTCAAGCTGCAGCAGCGGAAGGATCCCCCAGCACCAAAGGGCCTTAAGGCCGAGTTGCGTGATTTGCTCCAGTATGTGAACGGCGACCTCGAGGTTCGCAAGGAGCTGCTAGCGGGGCCACTATTTGTTCGCTGCGCCACTGCCGTGGTGGACGGGCGCTACACTGGTGAGCTGCAGGTGGACGCAGGCGTGGCGGGCGGCTGCAAGGTGGACATGCTCTGTGCTTTGCTCCAGCTCAAGCTTGGGGAAACCAAGTACAACCCCAGGGGTAAGCAAATGGCAGCACATGTTGGTCCTCTGTTCCCCCTGTTGTCAGTCAGCTGTCAGACGGTGGTGAACTTTATGGGCTCAGTTTTGGGCGGAGGGGGAGTGAAGACCCACCTATAGGTTGCATGTGCGGTTGCACAGGCAATCGTACCCCAAACTACTGACGGTGCCAGGCAGCTCTGGTGCACTAGAGTGTACAGCACCCGCAGACGTCTTGCAGCTGAGCCAAATCTCTATAAATGTGTATGATGTGTGCCTGGCTGAGTAACTGGTATTGCACTTCTTACCACCTGCAGATGTGGAGAAAGCTAAGTCCCAGCTGCAGAGTGTTGGCAAGGTGGCGGCCTACGCACTCGACAAGGCGCTGGCAGCATGCTTCACCAAATCAACCATTGCCAGCATGCCTGAGCTGAAAAGGCTCCCCCGCACGCTGCACGTCCACGGTGTGTGCATCTACATAGGGCGGGCGACCAAGCAGCAGCTGGCCCGGTGGGAGAACCAGCCCCGGGTGGACCTGGATGGGAAGGTGCTGAGCTGCGGGCCTGAGGGGGTGAAGGGTCTGACGAGTGCCACACTAGTGCTCAGCGTGGTGAGCGCGCTGGAGCGCAGCCAGACCTGAAGATGCGTGGGTAGCATAGTAGATAGTTGCGGCAAGTCATGTGCATGTCATGCAGGTGCTGTGCTGCACGTGAGGAGTGGGTTTGGCTGACTGCTGACGGGAAGGTCTGGAGCATTATTGAACAAACACGGGGCTGAAAAGCGCGCACTTGATGCTAAGGGGCCCAGCCACGCAGACAACCATTGCAGTTCTAGATGGTACAGGTGACGAGGGGTGACAAGGAGGGATGGGAGTGGGACCCGTCACAGACAGCAATCAACATGGGGGACGGGGTTGCGGCGGTTGCCTCCCTGGCAGAGGGACTGCGGCGGTTGCAGGCCTCCCACAAGCAGGTCCAGCAGAATGCACGGCACACGGCGGACAACCTGACCTCCTCGCTGGCCCGGGTGGAGGGCCTGGAGGCGGAGCTGCGGCAGGCGGGGGACAAGTACCTGTTCATGCAGAAGCTCAAGGCCTATGTGGCGGACCTGGGACCTGTGTGACTGCCTCCAGGTGCGACACGGCGGAGTGAAGCGCACCACACCGCAGCCAGTACCGCCGCACCGCCCATGCGAACGGAGATGTGGTCGTGGTCGGGCGGGCGGGCGGGCGGGGACATGAGAAAAGGCACGGAGGCTGTAGGCGCGGGGCGGGGCCGACTCCACCTGATGGCCCATGCCAGCCGTAGTGGTGCTCACCTGCATCAGGTGTCAGCTGTGCTTGCATGCTCCGGCCCCGTGGCTGTCCTTGCGCCTCCGCCTTCGCTCCCAGTGACCTGCGCCTCATACGGTCCCCGCCTTTGCTCGCTGCTAGGTCTTGTCGTTGTGGTCCGCCCCTACATCCGCACCCTCATCCGCCCCTACATCCGCACACTCATCCGCTGCACCCGCACCCCCATCCGCACACTCCGGTGAAGAGCGCCATTGTCGAGGAGCTGGAGGACTCCAGGTGAGGGACTGGGGCCCCCCAGCAGCAGCAGGCAGCGACTGGGTCTGTCCTCTGTTGCGGTGTGGTTAGCGAGAAACCCGCCCGACCCGGTGGGTGTGCAAGGTCAGAGAGGCCCCTTTGGGGCGTCCTGAGCCAGACCAAGCAATGCCTAGACTCCCAAACACCACCGACAATCACACCCGCATATCCGCACATCAGAGTGCCGGTAGCATAGGGTTCGTCAAGGGACCACCACCACGCCGGGCGAACCGCACCCGTGAACCCGCCGCCCACGCATGGTAGGGCTTCTCGATTCAACCTATCCGCAAAACGCCTTGCCCACAGGCTCGAGCTGATGGAGGTCGGGGCCCAGGCCGCACGCACCGCCGCTGCCAACGCGGACCGCGACCTGATGGAGGCGGCCGTGGCGGCGGCCATGGCCGCGCTGGGGCGAGGCGCGGGCGCCGCCGCGGCGGCCTCCGCCGCCGACTCGGCCGCGCGCGACGCGGAGGACGCGCTCCTTGACGAGGAGGGTCCCGTGGAGGTGGACGAATTCGGGCGCAACGTGAACCTGCAGCGGCGGCGGGAGCTGGAGGCGCGCGCGGCGGTGCGTGAGGCGGGGTTAAAGGAGGAAACCAAACCCAGGAACGAACCCGCGTGGGAATGTCAGAGCGGGGCGCGGATCGGGGGGGGGAGGAGTGTCCGAGGTAGGGCGCTGCCTGAGTGCCTGTGTGGCGTGACCGAGCAAGGGAAGTGGGGGAAGTCTCCCGTGCCCTGCAAGGCACTGATTGAGATGCCCCACATCCCGCTGGCCTACTACCTGTGATCGTTGGCCCCTGTGCGGGGGAGAGAGAGAAAGGGGAGGGAGGGGGAGGAGGCTCTGTTGATTGACATAAAGGGGGCATCTCTGGGACTCAGCGAAGAGCTTTCCGTAGCCTTAGCTGCCTATCTCGAGGTGGGCTGCCACCTACTGCCAGTGTTTGTAATCTGCAGCACCGCACCGCGCCGCGCGTGGAACATGCGCCGGCGTCTGCCTACGTCCTTTGTGGGACTGACCGAGCGCCCCCGCCACCACCTCTGTCCCCGTCGCCAACCCCCAGGAGAGGAAGAAGCTGCTGGCTGCGGAGGGCGAGCGGCTGGCTGCAGCACAGCCGGGGGCGATCATTCAGCCGCTGGCAGCGGAGGGGGAGTCCGCCAACGAGCAGGTGCAGGTGCGTGTGTATTTGCGTGCGTGTGCTCAGCGGAACATCCGACGAAATCAATCTGAATATGACAAGCTAACAAGAGCAAACCTGCATTGTAGTTTACGAGCATTGCGGGTCACGAACTGGGAGGGACGGGCGCGCTAGAAGGCTGGTCGTTGTCGCTCGGCGGGTAGGCGTCGGTCCCCCTACCGCGTCTTCTTCCCTGTCCAACCGCCCCCTGCCTCGCGGCCGCTCCCCCGCACCTCCCTTTCGCAGTCCTCCTCCCGCTACGACAGCCGCTACGGGGAGATCATGGAGGCGGGCGGCACCGTGTTCGCGGACACGGATGAGGAGTTCGCGTCCATAGACGTTGTGAAGCGCCGGCTGGAGGAGTGGAAGGCCAGGTGACCGGGAGGGTGCGGGAAACGGGATATCGCCCGGGTCCCTGGTCCCCTCTGTCCGTGCCGATAGACGCGCAACTGGCAAGCAGCACCCCAGCAATACGTCGTGAGGTGACCCAGTGACCGCGGTGTCTTTGCGTGGGCCGGGTGCGGCCGCCGCAGGTACCCCAAGGACTACACCAACGCCTACATGCACCTGTCCAACCCCGCCCTCTTCGCGCCGTACGTCCGGCTGGAGCTGCTGCGCTGGGATCCCCTGTACGGCACACCCGAAGGGGCGCCGTACAAGGGCTTCGACAGCCTGGACTGGTGAGCGGTTGGTTGCGGAAGCTGCCGCGTCGGCGAGAGTCACCGGCGGCGTCAGTCGGCCGACGTTGCCTTCTCCCCCCCCCGATGTGCCTATATGTGTGGATACAGGGCAGGCTGCTACTTTATTACAGTTCTATCTCTGGCTCATGTGCTCAATAGTGGATCACGAAGAGCTCCTTGCACAGCACGCGTGTTGGTTCCCATCGCGTTTTCCTATAACACCATTGCAAGATGCGGTGTCTGTTTTCGGGCAGCTTGGTGGTGATGGCTGCGTGGTGCCTCTTGGGCGGGTGTGTCCCACCACCGCAGGTACGGACAGCTCTTCGAGTACGGCATGAATGCGCCCGACGGCACCGCCGCCATGTCGGACGACGACCCCGACTCGGAGCTGGTGCCGCAGCTGGTGCGCAAGCTGGTGCTGCCGCTGGCGCTGCACTGGATTGAGAGGTGGGGCCGGTGGGGGGCGGCCGGGGGACTGGAGGGGGGAATCAAGGGTGATGGCTGCTGGGGTACTGGAGGAGTGCTGGGTTTGAAAAGAAATCGAGCCTCGCTTTGGTACCAAACCCAGAGAGTTCGTTTCTGGGTTTATGGTACACCCATAAACGAACCCGGGCACACCCAGAAGCCTCTCAGAATACTTGGTGCTGGGGTACTGGGGGGGGGTGCAGCCAGGGACATGGCAGCGGCTTGGCACTCAGCACATTGTCCCGGGGGTGCTGGAGGTGGCGAGGGTGGAACACGTGTGCGGGGGATGCACGATGCCCAAGGCTCCAGGGAGGCCGTCTCTGGCAGCCGCTTCAGCTGTGTGTCGCCCAATGTGGACAACAGCTGCATGGCGGCGGTTTTGGACTGGGACGAAACAGCCGATGGGGACCTCGACAAAATCCCAAGTTGAAGACAGCCGATTACGACCCCGCCAGCACCCCAAACAGGATCTGAAGAGGTGACAGTCGGGTGATGCGGTGTAACCGTGGCGGGATGGACCAAGGCTGGTTGATACTACTCGCCTCACCTTCCACCCGGAACTCGCTTTCCACCTCCTGCCCTGCGCCAGTAAGCCCCATGGCACCGCCGCCGCGTCGTCCTCCTCGCTTTAAATGACGTGCCGCCGCCGCCGCACCTGCACCGCGTCACACCAGGTGCTGGGACGTGCGCAACGCGGCCCACACCCGCGCCGTGGCCGCGCTGTCCTCCGAGCTGCTGGTGTACGTCCCCGCGGAGGAGGAGCGCATGGTGGAGCTGCTGAGCGGGGTGCGCGGCTCGCTGGAGGCCGCCGTCGAGGGCTGCGCGCTGTCGCCCTGGCCGCCCGCGGTGCTGGCCTGCTCGCCCCTGGCCGCGCGCGTGCTCTTCCGGCGCTTCCGGCTGGCGCTGCGGCTGCTGCACGCCATCAGCGCCTTCGAGGGCCTCCTGGCGCGGGGCCTCCTGACGGGCCTGGCGCTGGGGCGGCTCGTGTGCGCGCAGCTCATGCCGTACCTGCGCGCTGCAGCGGCGGGCGGGGACACGGCTGCGATGCCGTTCGCCATCTCAACGGTGGAGGCGGTTGCACAGGGTCTGCACCCCGACTGGTTTGCGGCGGGGCTGTTGTCGGTGGGCGCAGTGTTTCAGGAGCATGTGGTGCTGCTGGGGAGGGCGCTGGAGCAACAGCAGCAGCGGGGGTCTGCGGATGCGGCCGCGCGCGCGGGGCTGGCGATCCGGCTGGCTTGGGTGATGGCGCGGATCGTGGATTCGGAACGGAGCAACCACTTAGCGGCGGCGTTCGGAATACGCAACCTGTGAAAGCCGGAAGGACGGACGGAGGGACGGACGGAGGGACGGATGTGGCTCAGTTGCTGGACATCAGGCAGACCGGCGGCCGGAAATTCGTTTGATGTGCAGTGCGTGTGTAAGGTGTACTTCGTGTGTGTGCGTGTTCAATGAGGGGCGGGGAAGCTGGAGCACTGTGTGGGCAACGATCGCAGGATGCACGTGATGAGCGTGACAGCGACAGGACAGATGACCTAACGCGATGTGTAGGCAGGTAGGCAGAAACGCAGGCAGGGACGTAGGTACGCATTTCCGGTAGCAGTAGGCAGTTTAGGACAGTCTGTAACAGGACGCTTTGCGGGAAAGCAACTCTGCCAAAGAACACAGAGGGCCGATGCAGTACGCTGTAGCATTCGAAACATTTGGGTCCAACTGCCGTACAAAAAGGTGATGACGGAGTGAACGCCAACGCCGGACAGTACAATCGAAGTGGTGGCTTTTGGGGGTTACGTAATCACGCACTACAAGAAGGAAATGCTTTTGACGCAAGCGGGACTCTGACGATGCGTGACCCAAATCGGATTGTATATGAATCGTGTCATGAGTGTTTCGCTGGGTGTTTCATGGGCGCCTTACAGAAAAAGTAGGGCGGGGTCTGATAAAGAATAATGAACCCCCCCAGTCGTAGCTGAATCTGAATCTATACGACGCAGGCGACAGCGTTAAAGCAACACCACCGCTGGCAACCATCTGGGTTGAGACACCGCTGCTGTGGCCCAAGCAGGGCTGACACGAGGGGGGTGAAGGGAGTGGTTGCTTAGTAACGCAAACCCAGGGCGCTTGGTACCATGCAGGGCAAGTCATCCTGGTACAGTGGTACTGACTTCATGGAACGGTTCGCGAATTACTGTGTCTTATCTTCAGTCGCTGTCGGATCCTCAACGATTCGGTCTCGTGTCCATTGTGATTGTAAATCAACCTCCTCAAATGTGATGCTGGTCAGTGCTGGTAGGTAGCACTGACCGTTTCACGACGGTGCAATAATGTTCATGAGGTCCTACGAAGCTGGCTGCGTCAATGCTTTACCCCGTGCACTCTCCTCCAATCGCCAAGTGCTGCGATCATTTGCAGCATCCCTTCGCCACGAATCGACCCTGAGAATGCAGGCCAGCCCGGCGCTGCGGCGCTCTGCCTAGGTGAGAATCGCAGTTACCCAACTTGTTTGAGCACAGCAACAACTCGTTCATGTCTCGTCAGGACCTCAGGTGACACGCTGGCAATCGCTTAGTCGGCTGCCCTACCGTACCTGCAACCTCCCAGTTGCTATCGAATGTTCCGTCCAAGTAGCCGCACTGCCGAGAAATGCCAGCCCTAGGACATAATGTCATGGTTACAATTATGAAAGGAACCACATCTGCATGCCACTGCTGACCCACCGCAAACCCAGCAAATGCAAACGGACTGCCATACGATGATTATCCCCCTGCAATAGCGTGAGCGCCACGCCCCAGTCCACCGTCATTCTGTGACATCCACAGCGCCAGACCCTGCTAAATCCAGCTCGTCGGAATCCACGTATCCATCGCATGGCAACCCTCCCACCCGTCCTTTCTGTGCCACGACATGCCAAGATGACCGCGACATGCAGCTCCTGAACCCTAAACGTACAGTGGCCCCCACAGTGAAGGGCGTGCCGCCATGGCCGACAAGGGAGGAACGTACCTAGACATCATAAGCACAAGGCTGCGTGAAAGATACTAGCTCGTTGCCTGTGGTACCCCCTTGTCGATGGAGGCCTAGCAATTGCCCAAGTCATCGAGCTGTCAGCCCCCGTCCACCCCTGGCATCATTAGCGCTCAATCCATGCGTGTCTTGAGCGTGCGCGAAATCACCTTGTCCTTCGTGATAACGTGCACCACGGCACCCCAGCCCGCCAGAGCGTCCCGATCAAAGCCCGACATGAGGCACTGGGCCACCGTCTCGAAGAGCTCCTCAGGCTCCATGTCCGGTCGCCACATGGATTCGCACATGCCGTACAACGACTCCGGAGAAGTCCCCGCCAGCATGAAGTCCTTCGCGGTCTCAACGGCCCCGATGGTATCCATGCCACACAGGAAAGGCGTTCCGTCGGGCTCCAGTCCAGCGACCACGGGCGCCGCGAAGTATGGCCCGAACCGGCGCTCGTAGAGGACGTTCGACAACATGTGCCCGAAGGTGGATGGCTTCATATCGCGCTCCTCTCTCAGCTTGTACAGGTTATGCCTGCGTTACCAGATATGCGGGGTTCACTAGGGGCAGCTGGGATCAGGAAAACTCACGCAGAACGACGCTACCTGAACATGAGCTTCTGGTACAACGTCAGGGCGTCCGTCTGCAGCCCCGATAGCCCGAGATATAGCTTATCATGGATCTTGTATACTTTCGGCGTGTCGCACGAAATGGTTTGCAGCTGGACACCAAAACGAAGATCTGACCCGATGGCCACACACTCCTGCGGTTGAAGTAACATTATCAGCTTCAACCGCTTTCGGTCTTCAAGGTTTGAATCCTCTTGCGTTGCGCCACACCTTGCCAGCCATGGCGACAATAGCCGCGCCATTGTAGCTGAAAATAGACATTTCAAGGCTTGGCGCAGATCAAAACTACAATTTGCGGGACTTCAGAGACTTAATACCTCGTTGCCACCAAGACACTCCAAAAAGCTTTACAAGCCTGACTCGCTCGCTTGCAGCTATGATGAGAAGAAATGGTTGAAAATAAATTGTGCAATATATTCCTACTGGTCATTTACAAATGCAAGAGCCATAGACGTTCTTCTTTGCAGCAACTATAAATAGTCATCGCTGCTGCTTTACGAGAGCCCCGGCCATGCTGCCACTATCAGGTCTTTTTTTAGAGAGCTTCATTCAGCCATAGGTAAATGATGCTTATTTTGCTGGTTGTTTCACTGCGTGCCTCAACACAGGGCAGTCCCAAGGGCAGGTTTTTCATGCGTTACCAGAAGCCGTCGTCTCGAGCGAGAAAATCCAACACAGTGACTCCTGGTCGATGTATTGGTAAGATTACTACTTAAATATCGGTTCACGCCCTCCTGTGCTTTTCCACCCCAGATGCGCCAAGTATCGAAACATCAGAATCGCGATAAATCCCAATGTAGAGACTGCGGTGGCCACCATTTAACCCAGATACTGTTTGCCCATTCAGGCATAGCGGTCCGAGGCAACGGAAGGCATCCTCAAAGCCCTCCCTATCCCTCTTTGAACCCGTTTTAACAGATGACTTTGCAATGGTTCTTGAGTCAGAGTCGGCTGGGTAGGGGTGCGATGAGTTTGCGGGCCCCGCAATCCTGATCCTCTCGGCCCTCATGGCCCTCCCGGCAAGCAGGTTGGTACATCGGGGGACCGCCCTTGCCCCCCCTGGCCCCCCGGCGGTAACGACGTCTTTGATTGAAATATCCAATGGGTGGTTGTCAGGGGTTGTTGAAGGCGACCCTCACTTCACGACGGTGAATGTGAACTGAGGACGCTCGTGGCAGGGCCACCCTAGTGGATGTCGGCCGATGGGCCGCCTCCGTGTTCCCCAAAATAGCGTCCATCCGTGTGTGCGGTATGCCGCCTTGTGGCTGCAGTACGAACCCCGGCATTCCAAGCGTGGCGTAGGTGCCCTGGCGGTCAACCATCAGTCCATGAGTCCCGATTCCGGGGTCTTGACAGTAAATCCAGCTACAATGAGTCCGCTGCTACATCGCATTGCAGCGGGCCCCATTTTGCATGTTACCAGTGCCGCCAGCTGAGCACCCTGACCACTGTGCTTGCCAGCGCGGGCATGCTGCGGATGTCATGTGCAGGTGACGGCACGGAACAAACTCCGCCACTGGGGGATACCCGATGGCGGAGTATGTGCCGTGCCGTACTGTGCTTCGGTGTCGTACTGTGCTACAAAGGTATGCGACGGATGGGGATTTCAGATATCTTCCGCTTGGTATGTGTTCCTCCGCACGTAAGGGCTCGAACTGCTGGGCGATGAGCTGTACCTTGCTGACTGCAGGCGAGGCGTCACCCGTCGTCGGGTGGTGGTGTCACGACATTGCCGCGCCGTCACATGCACACGACCGCGTAACCCGTCGCCGAGTACCACACAAAATCATCGATTATCATCGCACTTAGCTACTGTACCCACGAAGACATCACCCAGGCACGCCGTTGAGGTGTTACCGGTGTATCACCCTACCGACTCAAGTACAGAACTCACGGAATAGGGACGAACAGAGACTATCCTTGCTGTCTTGCGCCCTCGTTTGCAAGCTTGCCCCACACCCGCGCACCCGGGCGCAGAATCACTATCGCAGCATAGCGGTCTCTCTTAGTCTCACACGACAGAGCACATTGGAGCCAATGTCTACCCGCTCGCGCCCGCTGCAGAAACACTGGTTGAGGAGAAGGACCACAGCTCCCGCAGGCAAGGAGGTTCGGTCAAACGATACCCCACACCATCCATCGCGCACCAACCCCGGCTGCCGCCATGCTTAGGTCTCCGGCAACGGATCCCCGATGTAATACACTGCAACTCTCCAGGGAAAAAAGAAATCGCACCCTCCATACATCTCATGCACAACAACATTTGAGGGAAAAAATACACAGCAAGCCGTTATTACGACCTCGTTATTATTACAGCAGGAAACCCTATTTCGTTCATTCTATCTAAAAGCTAGAATATAGCCAGACAGACAGCAAGTAAGCAGCAGTCACGGCCAGCCAGACACAGCAAGCCAGGAATGATGAACGAACCTTATTATTGCATGTACATACATAGCACGCAGAGATGGACGTGCGCCCTCTTAAATCGTCTCACACGCAGCCTCAGCCGGGCCTCATCACGCATGCCTCACAAACTCCGTTCTCGCGAGTCTCCTCCGACGCACCTGGGAAAGCTCCTATGACTGTGGCCCTCTCATGCACCACAACCGGACAACAGGCTTCGCTTCCGTGGACAGACCACACCGTGCCGAAAGCCCTTCCAATCCTTTTCCCGGCCGTATGACCCCGCGGAGTCGCGCAGCCGCGGCGTTTGCCAATGGATACAACAACACTGCCAGCCCGCTCCAATCCTACTACTATTAGGAGAAACACGATTTAAAGACACAAAAAAACGATTCATTGCTCTCTTGCCGCTCTCATCGTACACCGCGGGTGAGGAACACTGCCCCACGGAAATGCCAAGAACGGGACACTCGTCATCATCCTGCAACCACTGCACTGCACTGCACTGCGCGATATCGCCATTCGCATGAACAGCAACAACACGTCGCTCACGTCACAAGACTACCCTTGACTGAATAACCTCTGGCTGCACGGTACCGTTGCACATACACCGCAGGGACCTCGTTTGTTCTTTCGCTGCCCTGGACTCCGCAAGGGCGGCACCTCAGCGCTTCACATACCTGATGGCCACTTCGAACATCGGCGGCCCCAAAGCAACTTCCCTTGCCCGCCCTGACACCTGGCCCCGGGGGGGTCTCACCCCACGCCTGCCCACATCGGACTTCCAGCTCCCTGTCAACCTGAGCCCGGCACACGGAACCCCATCCGCTTACCAGCACCCCCTTGTGCACACGATGTGCGATGAAGCTGCCGTGATAAAGTCAGTGCGACTCAGCCGTGGGGGTGGGGGGTGGGGTGGCAAGTACGGCAATGCACCTCTTTCGTGATGGGTACGAAGGGAGCGGCCAAGAAACTCTTCGCAGGTCGTCCGCCGTCCACTCCCTCAGGAATCCGCACTCGCGGACGCTGCTCCGCACCCGTGCAACAAGCACAGCCCGCGCGGCTCCCTGCCATCTCACCGGGAGAACCACTGCCCCGCCTGCCCCCGGGCGCTGCCACCGCCGCGGCCCCCGGTACTGCTGTTGCTGGTACCGCTGGTGGGGGTGTTGGTGGTGGTGGCGGGGCCCATCATGCGCATGGCGATGACGGGCTGCTGCAGCGAAGGCGCTGATGACGTCACCGCGGGCACCCCCAAGGTCTGCCGCTGCCCGGCACCCCCCGCTCCTCGCCCCAAGACCAGCACCGCGGCCTCACCCATCCGCGCACTAATGCGCCGTACCAGGACCCGCACGAACAGGTCACCCGTGTAGGCCAGCCCGGGGCCGAGCTCCGGCAGCAACGTGCCCAGCTCACTGGCCAGCCGCGCGGCGCGCCTCGCGCGCACCTGCGCCAGGAAAGCTTGCTGGCCCCCCGCCGGTTGCTGCTGCAGCGACTGCTGCTGCGAGACCTGGCGAGCCGTCGGGGGCGACGCGCTGCCCGCAGCCGCCGCCATCGCCGCTGCGGCCTCGGCCCGCTCCGTGGCCGCCTCGCTCTGTGCCAGGCGTTGGGACAGCAGTAGGATGGCCCGCACCACCCCGAGCGCCTCCTGGTCCTCCGGCGTTACGGCGACCGCGGGCGCCATCCTGGCGGAAGCGGGTGACAAGGGTCGTGTCAGTCAAGGGCGCGAGCGAGCGACCCCATCAAGAGTCCAAGACTCTCCCCGACCCGGGCCTGCATCACCGGCCGACACACAGTTGGTGAGCCGGCAGTTGGTGAGCCGGGCGCGGCTTTTTGCTAAGGACAACGCCCCAGCTCATCCCGACATTGATCTGACTTGCGCTCGGCAAATGCACGCTTGGACTGTGGTGGCATATCGCACCGTCGTGGTTGCACTCCCCGCGACTAGTGCTTGTGAACTCGTACCTGCAACCAACGAGTGCCCCGCAGTGCACGCACCCCTCCTCGGTCCACCCACCTGGCCAGCACCTCCACCGGGGTGGGCAGCGGCAGCAGTACGGAGCGCAGCGGCCCCAGCGCCTCCACGCCCCGCATGGACAGGGTCGCAGGGGCAGAGACGAGCACCCCGCGGACCAGCCGCGACAGCGACTCGCGCGAGAGCGTGTCCACGGCCGCCACCTGGAGATGGATGGATCCAGTGGATTCACATGGAGTGAATTTGGATCCAGATCAAGACCAGGTCAGGGATCAGATCCGGTTCAAGCAGCGGCGACGGATGCCTGGCAGCTAGGCGTTCACCGGACATTGCCAAGGCGGACAGCGGTCCGCCCTGGGTCAAAGGCGGACGGTTCGTTGGCCAAAGCGGGGCGACACGAGCAAACGTGCGTATTCCGCGAGAAACCCGTCCGCGACGTGTGTGTGCTATTAAGTAGGCAGAACACGAGTGCGTGACATGCGAGGGGCCGAGTGGCACCCACTAGTTTGCCCGTATGCGTACATAATATAACCATTGCCCGACCCACATAATGAACAGAAGGCTGCGGTGTCAGAAGAGCGCTGTCAATTTTTTTGTGTGTGGGGACCGGGGGAGGGCGAGGAGAGCCCCATCGCGGAATTCTAGCGGCGGCACTCCTCACCTTGTCGAGGTGTCGGCGGGTACATGGCTCAATGTGTGCAAGTTACGGACGTGTGCCACGTCATACGCAGTGTCAGGGTAGCCGAGCGCGAGGCGCAGCTTCCTTCCCAGAAAGCCCTCCCTCGCACCCACCTCCTCCCTGTAGCAGTCGGAAGGGCTATCCCCGGGAAGGCGACGCCTGCCACGTCCCCGTCCCTCGCTCCGGGGGAAAAAGCCCTGCCACCCAGAGCCGCCATCCCCCCCCCCGCAAACCCCCGCCCCACCCGCCCCACCCACCAGCTCCTCCACCAGCAGCTCGCTGATGTACGACCCGGGTCGCAGTACGGACCGCAGAGACTCCACCACCACAGGGCTCAGGACCGGCTGCGGGGAACGAAGGGCAGCCACAGAGAGGAAGGCCGTTCAATCTGGTGGACGGCACTCGAGCCCACCAGATTAGCGCTAGCACAGGACGGTAATGCTCTCGACAAATGCTCCGCCGACGGTCTTAAGAATCCGCGGGTTTACGGTAGATAGGAGCCTGCAAGGTACCGCCCAAAACCTGCAAGGTCACCCCGCTCTCACCCTCGCACTCCACGAAATAACGGCAAGTAAAGGCAAAAAGGCCGCAGGGTTGAGGAAAGTAACCCTCGGTTGAGACGGGTCGCCGCCCTTCCCTCCTCCTCCGGGCGATAACGCAAAATCCCTCCTCACCTCGTTAGCCGCATTCGCTGCCGCCGTTGCAGGCACCGCCGGCGCAGCCGTCGCCGGGCGCGACCCCGTCGAGATGGCCGCCGGCGCTGCGGCCCCGTTGCTCAGCCCGTCGGTGGTGAACGCCGACAATCCGTCCGCCACCCGGATGAGTCGCTCCACGTCCATGTGCTGTTTACCGCCGTACAGTACGTCACGCAGGATGGCCCGCATGCGGGGGGAGTCATCGTTGAGCAGGCGACGCGCCAGGTAGGGGAAGCACTCGGCCACGATGGCGTAGTTGGGATCGACCCGTAGCGCGATACCCTTCGGGGAGGCGGGGGGAAAGAGGAAGAGGGAGACAGACAGACTCGCGGCTCAGTCTTACAACAGCCTCACAACACACATATGCGCAACGCAAGGGTGGGTCACACCAGGTTGGTTGGTTGGTTGGTTGGCTTAAAATCGAGCAGCAAGCCGTCCGCGCTCAGCCGTTGACACGCCGTCCATCCGCCTCTCTGTCAACTGGGTCAAGCTGGATATTCATCCCTTGCGTTCTCGTGCGCTACCTGCCTCAGGCTGCCGGCAGTGTGCGGGGCAGTGTACGTGGAGCACACCACGGGCGGTCACGGACAGCCCGAGGCCCAAATACTGAGCACAGGCCCAAGTGCAGCAGGGGGTGATTTGCCAAACCATTCGGAGGGACGCGTGGCAAGTGAGACGGCCATCGAGTGGACAGCAGAGCGGCCCACTCTCTGCACCTCACCCTCCCACCCACCACCCACCCACCCACCACCCACCCACCCATCCATACCCAGCCACCGATACCCACCCACCAGCCACCCACCCGCCAGCCACCCACCCAGACCCATCCGCTACCCGCCTGACCCCGCAGCCCCACCTCGATAACGCTGAACGCCCGCAGGATGAGCGCGAAGAAGGGCGGCACCTGCGGACCACAGAACCCCGGGGCCACACGGTTGGTAACGCGGACCGCTTCCGTGCAGGAATATGGGGATATGGGGATGACTGGTCGTCTGTGCACCGGGCACGGCGCCGCAACGCCCTGATGCGGCCAGCCTAGGCCAGGCCAGACCAAGCCAGGTGCAAGCAGCAGGGCACACGGCAATGCACAATTTCGATGCCGAGATCATTTCCCTGCTCGCCAAATGCCGTACCATGTCGTACCTGGATGGGGTAGGTCTTGCCCAGCTCCTCCAGGTCCGCAGTAACCTGCCCACCAACGGGAAATGTGTCAAACCAGATGATGGGGGTAGGAGGGAGGGACGGGTGCCAAGTCGTCGCACGTCAACGTACCTTCGTAAAGCGGCGCACACGCTCTTAAGGTTTCCCCCCCTCCCGCATACACACATGCGGGGCGTCAAGTCAAGGGGCACGAGTCCATACGTACGAATGAGCCCATCGTCAACATGACAGCACCGGTGTGTGGACAGGTGGCAGGTTGTGGCAAGTGTCCGGGCCTGGGCGGTTATGGGTGGGCCTTTTGTTCAACACACCCACGTCCACGCCCAACCTTCGGTACCGCACGTAATATACAGATATGCAATCTGGATGTCCCCGTTGCCGGAGGACAAGTGCCCCGCCCCGGCCCCCCACCCGCCCTGCTGGCTCGCTTGGCCGCTCACCTTGTCGATGTTGACCTTGGCCGCACCTCCTCCGCCCACCAGCTGGCTCATCACCCGGCCCAGGGGCTCCACCAGGCCCACCTGGCGGGGGTCCACCGAGGGAGGGATGAAGCCCAGCCGCTGGAGGTCCACCGCCAGCTTCTCCCAGTCCTGTGAGGGGCCAGATCAGATCAGATCAGATCAGATCAGATCAGACCAGCAGAGCATAGCATAGGTGGCCAAAGGGCCAGGATGCCGGTGCCAATGATGACGACGCATAACTCCAGCTGGCGACTGTTAGTAATGTGCCAATGAGATCCACACCGCGGCGAGGGCTGTACAGCTCGCCTGACACCACTGCGGCAGTCGGCGGGGTCATGATGTCCTCCAGCGGCATGATGGCCTCCCAAAGGCTTCCTGCTCGCTCCAGGGGCTACACGCCGCCAAGGGAAAGCCTGCCCTCCCCCGAACCGACTCAGACTCTGCGCCTTTCTTCAATCACCCCCCAACCCAAACCCCAACCCCTACACCGTACCCAGTAACCCCCCGCGCTCACCCGGGTGGACAGGTGCGCGATGTACTCCACGAGCGCGAGCCGCTGGTCGGGGGTCACCTCCGTCATCAGGCCAAAGTCCAGCACGCAGATCCTGCCGTACAAAGCACCCCAGTACGGCGGTACCAACGTGAAACCCATTGCAAAAATCAACAGGTGCCGAATGTGCCGAGCCGAAGCAGGTTGTGCCGAGCTGAATGCGCACCCTTCGAGGTGGATATCGGGGGCGTCTGGACGACACACAGGGCAACAGCACAGCACAGCTCCATGCAGGGCTCGATCGGGCGGACCAGCCATCACCACCCAGTCCTGCCCCACATCACCACACGCGCACCTGCCCTCCGGAGTGCGGATGAGGTTGCCCGGGTGCGGGTCCGCGTGAAGGAAGCCGGTGTCCAGCAGCTGGATCAGGTAGGCGTTGAGCAGCGTGTTGCACAGCTCCCGGACGTCCGCGGCGTGGCTCTCACTCAGTTTCTCGCCTGGAGGGCACACCAGGGAGGGCGCCAGTGCGTGTGTGGGTTGCTGATTTGTTGCATGGCGGTTAGGCAGCGCAGGGATCATGCACGTGCGAAGTGTATCTTCAGGGCAGGACTGAGGTTCAAGATTGAGATGACGTGAGGGCCTGTGCAAGGCCGTGGTGATGGGGTACAGAGGCGGTGCCGGGACGGTCTCCGTGTGGTGGTGCCGTACGGGTATGCGGTCCTGATTCTCGGGTGGTAGAGAGGCATTCGAAGACCGCCAGCTGACGAACCGGGGGAGGGGGCGGGCCTTGCAGGAGCAGTGCGGGAGTCCGGGATGACCGAGAATCCAGCACCTACTTGTCGTACCATTCGGACGCCATACACCGGTGAGGACGCTCAATGACTCAGCACGCCGGTTTAGGATGATGAGGGTATACGCTTATGGTGAGCATCAGCTTCTGGCTCTTTGTGGTGTTGAAAACCCATCCGCTGCTGCCGATGGCCCTGCCCCCACCGACCCACCCTCGACCCAGTCGGTCACGAGCACGCAGTCGGTCGAGAGGTCGGTCCGCACTTCCGCCACCGTGACGCCCTCCACGCCCGCAGCCGCCATCTGCTCCTTGAACAGCGCCGCGTTGGCGGCCTCCCGCTTGTAGTCCAGCTCATGGAAGAAGCGGACCGCCCAGGCGTCGATCACCGCCGCCCAGTCCGTGTTCATCTGCAGGAGGGGGCGGGGCGGGGCGGGGCGGTGGAGTGACGTGGGGAGGCGTTCAGCCGGGGACCACCTGCCGGTACAAGTCTTGCACTTCAGGTTTAAATGCAGGTGGTGCACTGAGCTTGGTGGTGGAAAGGGCATGCGGGCGCGGGGGCCGGGGAAAGACGCGGGCGGGCGGGCTCCGTTTGCAGTGCTGCACGACACGTTAGTTCTCGCGTGGCAAGCGGACCCATGCCGCCTGATGAGAGGCGCTTTCCTGCCCAGTCACGCAGCCGTTCCATCACACACTTGCTTGGTCCATCGGGCCCATATCCCCTGCATTGCACCGTCCCATGCGCGCCCCCTCCGCCTCCCCCTGCGGTACTGAACCCCACCTTGAGCGTTTCCTTCATCTGGATCGCCAGCCGCCGCATGATGAGCAGGTCCAGAGCCACCTGCGGAGGTTAGAGGCCGAGGGGTGTTGCAATACCGAGGGGGCTACGACTGGGTTGTCGGAACCTGCCCCTCAACCGAGCCAGCCGCGCATCGGCCCCCAGCACCTCCTCTTCCTCTTCCATCTCTTCCACTTCCATCCCATCCTTCACCAACATCTCCCCCTCGTCACAACCAACACCTGTACCGCAGCCTCCTGGCCCCGGCCCTCCTCCGCACCCACCTGCTCCAGCACGCCCGGCCGCTGCACCTTGACCGCCACATCCTCCCCGCCCAGCTCGGGCCGCAGAGTCCCCCTGTAGACCTGGCCCAGGGAGGCGGCCGCCACGGGCCGCTCGCTCAGCCGCACGAACACCGCCTCCACGGGCCGCCCGCCGAAGGCCTGAAGTTCACCAGGGCGGTTGAGGGCGCGACGGGTAACGTCAGAAACACACCCAATGTGTTTTCCCCCTGATTACCCAAGGCGAAGCGCAGGCATGCACCATCATGGACCAGGACAAGTGAATTCCACATTGGTTGCACGCGTGGACCAATGAAAGTCGTGCAATGCATATGGCGACAGTGGTTAGGAGTGAGCATGAGGGAGGCCGCGGAGCAGCAAGTACATCAAACCAATACAGGAGTTTGGGGACGGCAATGACTCGTTGAACTCCGCCTTGATCACGCTTCTGCCCTCCGCCCGGCCCCGTTTCCTCATCTGCCGCCGCCGCCCCAACGTCATCACCTTCTCCATCTCCTTCCGAGCCACCTCGCAGGGGAAGGGCGGCACCCGGTCCTGCAGCAGCTGGATCTGCTCGAAGTAGGCGTGGGTCAACAAATCCACACGCGTGGACAGGGCCTGAGCCACCTTCACGTAGCTGCGTCGGGCCGGGCCGGGGAGGCGGGTGCAGCCAAGGTCACGGGGCAAGGGGGGAGTGGGCGCGTCAGAGGCATAGAAACTGAAGGGTGTCTCCCTTACCCAAAAGATCAGGGCAAGGCACTGCAGGCGGCCAGGCCGAAGCAGGGCGAGGAATAAGCCAGATGCCCTGACATACCGGTATAGGCATTTCCACCTGCAGGGAGACTTGTCGCGCCTACATGCCGCTTGTCTCTCCAGGTGCTTCAGGTCCTGCTCGTGTGACCCGTTGGGTCCCGGTCCCACCACCGTAACAGCCCTCCACGTGCGGCTCCAGTCCGCCATCCCTCCCTCCCTCCTTCCCTCCCTCCTTCCCTCCGCCCCCGCTCCGTCTTACGCGGGGCCCAGCCGCTCGACCACACCCCGCAGCTGCTCCGCCCGGCGCTGTTCGTTGGCCTCCAGCTTGCCCGTCCACATGTCCAGGAGCAGCGCCGCGCCGAAGGAAGCCGCCTCAGCGGCCACCTGTGCGCTGCGCCGCACCACCGCTAGAGGCCGCCGCGCAAAGTACGCAGCCACCACCTCCGGGTCGTACTCGTGGGTGAGATCGTCGCTTAGCGCGTCGTACGGATACCGAGGCCCTGGCCGCCATGGCAACATAGGCACTTAGTCAAAAAAGCAAAACATCAATCGGCGAGACGCGCGATCCATGCTTTTGCTGCCGGTCCCACAGCGCAGGAAAAGGGCATGCAGTCCGTAACGAAGGGCCCAAGACCAACTGCAACACCAACCACAATGCCAACCGGAAGGCCGCAAATGACCGGACGAGTGCGGGGTACTGAAATCCGCCCGTGTCGCATGAGGCTGTGCGCCTCCCACTCGGCTCCTACAACCGCCTCAGTTCGGCAACCTTGTCAGCCAACTGAAGGGCCCGCACCTTCGTACTCCTGGCCAGGGGTTGAAGCCGCTATCGCCACCAACGTGAAGGCGGCCGCCAGAGCTACCGTGACCAGCGAGTGGCCTCCCACGCCGTTTGCCTGCGCCTCACGGCGGAGGACAGAGGGAGGAGGCGCCGCGCGGAGGCAGACATCGGAGGCAGACATACACGTTGAGGGGGTTCTTTCATTCGTCAGCGTGTGCGCGTGGTGGTGGTGTCGGGCGGCGCCCCGCGGGAAGAGCCAGCAGACTGGCCCACCGAGCGGCAACGGTGGTTGTATAGGAAATTGCCGGTGGGGGCGTCTACGTGGTATTAGGAAGACTCGCCCGATGGGGATTGTGGTAGCGTGTCTACTAAGACAGCAGGTCCATTTTGATGGCCCTCCTCGGGGCTGGCATGCGCCCCTGCCCGGTCGGCACGCTGCGGGAGGACGCCAACTCGTTGCCCATGTGACAGTTTCGGAGCTCTTCCTGCCGGGGCCCCAACACACCTGTGTGTACACCGCAGTCAGGGAGGCTAACAGCGCCTCTGGCGCCGCGGCCGCTGAGGTCGCCACCTCTTCGCCGCGGCTCACCAGGCTGCCCAGCCCCGCCGCCAGCGCAGTCGCTGTGGCGCCCAGCTGTTGAAGGGTGGAGGACCCGGCGGCTGCATGGCAGTTTCACGTCGCAGGGTGTGGCAAGACATAGTGTGGCCGCTAGTTGAGTTGAATGGGCCGGCTTTTGGTAAGGGCCGGTCTGCCTGCGCGGCTAGCAAAGTCAAGTCTCCGGATGCGCGCTGCAAGCATCCTAGGAGCTCAGCCAGTTCGCAGTGGGCCGAGCAGTCCGTGCCATTCCGATCGTCACCAGACCCATCGTCTCCAACCTCGTCGTCCTTCAAACGCCGACCCCACCGCACCTCCCAGAGCCGGCGGCAGGGTCATCACCCCGGCGACCCCGCGGAGCTCCGACAGCGCTGACGTCAGTGAAGCCGCCGTCGCTGGATCCAGCAGCTCCAGCCCGGTAAAGCGGCTGCTGACCCAGCTCGTCAGGGCCTCAACACCCTGTACGACAGCCATCGTACCGAAATGCGGCTGCATTTCCCCGCTGGACAGCCGCTCCGCGACCGCCGCCACGGAGCGACCCAAATCGCCGCTGCTCGCCAGGGCGACGGTTGCCTGCTGCGCGCTTACGCCGGCGGCAGCGCTAGCGACACTGAGCCCCTGGAACAGGCCATGGCTCAGCGCCTCAAAGCCGCCCGTGACAGCTGTGCCAGCGTCGTTCAGGCCAGCCGTGGCCGTTGATTGAGTAAGCAGGTCAAACTTCAGGTCTGGCGCAGCGGCTGAAAAGCTGGCTGTCGCACCCCGGAGGGGCTGCAATGTCTCATTAACTGCGTGCATTCGCAAGTGCGGAGGGGAAAGCCAGAACAGAGGTGGGATTAGCTGCAACCTGTGCGACCGCTTGGCACGCAGTCCTCTATACTGCCACAGTGCTGCTGCGCGGTAATCAGCCTGGCCCAGGCCCAGAACTCTAGCCTACCAGAGAGCGCCATGACAGGGTGAGGCGGTGCCGGGTACGTGCATTGGACACATGATTATGGCTAGGGAGGTTCCTCACCCGCGTGGCCGAGGTCCAACGACGGGGGTGAAGGCAAGGCCACTTGAGGCGCCCGGGAGGAGAGAGCGTCCACCGCCCCGGCTATGGCGCGGGTCCCAAAATGCGGCTCCAGGCCAGACCAAGCCGAACGGTCGGTCAGCTGCTGATATACTTGATTCGGCACGGGTAGGCTGCATGGCAAGAGAACAACGGACAGCAAGGACCTCTGATGGGTTTGCAAGGCTGTCAAGAGTTGGTGTAGCGGACATGATGGCCTAAAAGTGGTTTCCGCCACACAAAGACGGACGGTTGTTGGCACTGCAGAAACCACCAGCATGCGAAAGTTCCGATGCAGACATACCTATTGACAACACCCAAAACTTCATCCGGCAAGGCCTGCGCGCGGGCAACGAGCGGGGCTGCACCGCCCTTCGTTCTGCCAAGCCCCACAAATTTTCGCCGCTCAAGCCCCAGAGTGAAACCAGTGGAGCTCCGCATCTTCTGAATATTAGCGTCGCTGGCCTGGAGAATACTTTGTCAAGATACCCTAAAAAATAAAAAATTGGCTTTAAAACAACGTATTATCGAACGACCAGCAGAGCCCTGTTGTTGTAGAGCGGAAACTTGATGTTTCAACGCAAAGGTCGCAGAAACGGAACCGCTGCAGCGCGTTGCACTATTAGCAACAATGCATCAGCGCCTGGTTGCTTCAATAGCAGCAAGCACTCCTTACACTCTATTGCAAGAAAACTATTCTTCCGTACAGCCGTACCGTCGGTCGCTGCCGGCAAGTCAGTCCTTTTAGCAACAATTGGCATCGGAGTATACCCGGAGAACAATTGCTGGCATTGCTCGGGTTTGCTGTTTACTTTCTTACAAACGAATTTCAACCGTAACGAGCGTGCCACCGCCTACTGGATTCTCTGCGCTGCTTGTCATCCTGGTACATTAGATCATGTCAATTGCGGCAACTGCCACCTTCGTCATTCCCAAGCCGAGCAATTCGTTGCCGATTCGTTGCCGGTCGGAGCGTCGGAGTGCTCGCGTGACTGTTTTCGCAAGCGTCACCAGCTTCTGCCCCCATCCGGATGCTGTGAAGCGACGTCAGGAAGCTGAGGCGCTGTGAGTCCTTGCCTCTTGAAAAAGCACGGCAAGACAGCGCAACATCGACAATCAGCTTTTCACATTTCCTTTGCGTCTCCCGTGCGTCGCGACCGCAGACGCCTTCAGCGTAACCGAGAGCATTCGGAGGCGCAAATGATTCAGGCCATGGGTATGAAATGGTGAGAGAAGTAGATAGGCGTGATACATCCCTCCAACGTGACACGCCAGCCCTCTATCTTATATCGTTGTTGTTTCAGCACGAAATGCTGTCAGGCAGCGCCTTACATAAAATTAAACTCGTACATTTTCATAGCTTCGTGTTTGCGCTACACTGGTCAAATGTGAAGTGTTGCATGCCGGCGTGCAGGTGGGAGGGTGCTTTGCCGGCAAACATGATTGCAGTGACCACTCCCAGGGAGCTGGACGCACTGTCTAGGCAGGCGTTTGCTGCCGGCCGAGCTGTCCTTATCAACTATTTTCAGGAGGACTGCTACGCTTGTCGGTGTCTGCACAACAAGTTAAAACAGATGGCCGTTGAGAATCCGGAGGTGCTGTTCCTAAAAGTGAACGGTAGCAACGAGGCGCTGCGCCCCGTGTTCGAGGAGCAGGGCGTCACTAAGGTAGGCCTGTAGGCGTTGCGCGCGGACTCGTGCGTTGCTGCTGGCCGCATGGTTGCAGGCAGTGGGGGGTATTTTCACGAGGTCTGCATGCTCGAGGCTGAGCGCGTGTTAACGTTACACGTACGATTCTCCGCGGGGTAGGTGCCGGTGGCACAGGGCGTTACATCTTCTGAAACCGACCGAAAAGAGGTTATTGAGGAATGGCGCGTTAAGTTGAGCTGTGTGCCTGTGTTGCCGTTGCTGTGGCTGCAGGTGCCCTTCTTCCACTGTGTTCGGGACGGGCAAGTCATGTCGCGCTTCAGCGCATCGCTTAATCCGGAGAAGCTGGCAAAGCTTCGCAGGGAGTTGATGGCTGCCGCGCGTGTCCCACAGCCGGTCGTCGCATGAGCGTTTGTGGCGTTGTTCGGTAACCCACTCGCTGTAATAGCATTCAAATATTGTGATTGCGTCCGCGCGTGCGCCCTCGCGCGCTGTCAGTGCGGACCGGGCGTGTTCGTATCTACGTTTATTCGTGCGTTTGTGTATTTCGAGTTGTCATTGTTTTAACCTTTGCATGGAGCTGGCCTGGCCATGGTCTGCATTTTGAAATGCGACTCGGGCAGGTTGCAATTTGGACCCGATGAACCGAGTTTGCGCGGATGGCTGAAGAACATATGACGCTGGGTGTTTCGGACGGGTCCTGCTGTTGCGCGGGGATCCGGGACCGTTGGGTGAGGAGTTGTCGTTGACCAGAGCGATAGACGTCAAGACGGGAGAAGTGAGTGACATCGCCGAGCCAGGAGGGGTGGGGACAGAACCCCGCCCGACTGCCGGTTGCAGGAAAGAGAGGGTTTGGGGAGGGCATGGTGGTCGGGGAGGCGCAATAAAATGCCTCGCTATAGCACCCGAGATATCGAGTACACATGTCCTGCGTGAGCAGACGAAGAAAGCTTGAGTGCCCTTAGGGCCGGCAACTGGCTTGAGTGCGCGGCGGAGCCTGTTTGTGAGTAATTTGATGCCTTTGCCAGCATGAGGAATGACTGCATTCATGCTTTTGGGAGAGAACTAGTATGCGCTGTATGCGACTCGGGGTTCCATCGACTTCTGTGCTGTTGCCAAAGGCTCAGTTGCTAACTACCGTGTAGCGCGACCGAAGGCTTTGGGCCTCGGGAGCGGTCTGGGAGCGGGCGGGGCGGGTGGGCGGGCATATTCCTCGTCCCGCTTGCAGCTCATCGCATTGCGCGTTGGCAATATGCTTTGCTGATTTCATGATGCACCTGGCTTCTTGCCTTGCAGCATTCATTTCGGGTTGTGGAGTGGTCGGTGTGTATAGTAGCGGGATTTGAGCGCTAGCGATGCGCAGAGTGTGCAAGGAGTGGGCAAGTTGCGCGCGCTCGAGACGCGGACCCTTCAAGGCTTCGGGATAGATGGGAACGTGGCTATAGTCATATGGGACTGCTGCTGTGCAGGAAGGGATGTGGCGACAGTCTGGGCAAGGGTCTTGCTGTCGTGTGATTGCAAACACGCAGCTCGCCATATGGCTTGTGGCTGCGTGCTGCATAGCTTGCCATTCGAAGAAGAGCGTATTTTAGGTGTTTGACTTATCGCAGGCGTCCGCTCCATCAGGACGGATGCCAGATGGGTTTGTGTTCGATGGGGTGTTCGATGGGGTGTGCGCACAGTCACATGGACTGTGTTGTAGCAAGATCTTGTGCCTGTACTCTACATGGGAGTACCACTGCCCCTGTCTGAACCAATTTTATTTCTTGTCTTACGATTATGTAATGAGAAGAGTCCGGTGTAGCGATTTGATTGTGGGTATCGGTGCGTCGGCCAGTCGTGGTGAGTTACATACTAATCAACATTCGTTTGATGTAATATTTTATGTATGTCCGCTTCCATCACCGTTTACACGTGCATCGCAGCACGCCTGCGCGGTTCAATCACAATGTGCTGGCGCAAGGGTTCGTACAGATAGAGATACGTTCAGAGCCAGTCATGCGGTGTGTAGTTGAAATGCTGCATACATTCCACCTTTCTGCTATGATCCCATGGGACCACAACAATGTGAGCAAACACAAATCGCCATTACAAGGATGTACACGTGCAGCCGTACTCATCATACAATCCACCGTCAGCAGCCGATCCTTGGGAAACCTGCTTAACGATTGCCGACAAAAAGATCCTGCATGTTGTGAATGCGCCATCGACATGCATCAACGCCTCCACCTTTTCCCAGCACCCTGCAGATGTGCTTCTGCCCCGCGGTGTAATGACACCTTGCAGCGGGATAACACCAACCGTGCAACGGTCCCACTCCATGATCCCCCGCGGATCCGGTCTGCATAGTGTCGCCGACCCCTTCCCTCCACCCCCGCCGCATCGGTCCGTAGTTTTCACTGGGAACGTGTCGTCGCAGTCTATAGTGCAACGCATGCAGAACCTCTAATCCGACGTGCATTTAATGTGCCGCAATTTCCGAAAGCGACCCATTAAGCACCGAAACATCAGGTCTACGTCACGTCACCGAATGTACACTCTTCGTCGTCAATGGGTTTAAAAAATTACACCAGTAGTAAACGGAACGGCGACCTCCACCATGGTCGCAAGCCTGGGTACCCCCACAGTTGTACCCCCACAGTTTAGACCTTTCGGGCTGTACGCAGCAACCCCACATTCAGGTCAAACCTACGCTCCGACCAAACATCACTTCCGAGTTGCAGTATGGGAAGGTCAGGCCGTTCCCGTCACGTTTTAGTTGTACAGGTCATCGTCGTCAGCTGCGGCGGCGCTTTGCGTGAAGGCCGGGGCTGCGGCACCCGCGGCCGCCGGAGCGGCGCCAGCAGGGGCGCCACCGCCAGGGCCGTCTGGGAAGCGGAAGTCTGAGCCGAAGCCGCGGCTCTGCTGTAGCGTCTGCGCGAAAGCCTGGTACTTGCGGATGTCAGCGTCCGACACGGACCTGCGCGCGTACTTCATGGCCTCCTCGAAATGCGCCTTGGTGATGCAAGGCACCGGGTCCGGCTCATCCTCGAGCATGGCGTCAGGGTTCTCGGCTCGCCGCCGCTCGCGCTCAATGTTCTGCATACAGGACAGCGCCAGCGTGGGTAAAGGCCAATGTTTACAACCAGGAACTTCACTCTACAGACCAAAAATAACAATTGATTCAGCTGTCGTACACAGCTATCGGTTGTACAGCAACTGCTGTCGGTTGTGAGTACCCCATCGCACAGTCCTTGATTGTGGACTGAAGTCCTACTGCTGCCGACCCACCTTCTCGATGTCCTCGCGGATGGCCGACTTGCAGGCGCGCTGGCAGATCTCCGTGATGTCAGCGCCGGAGAAACCGTGCGTGAACTTAACCAGGGTATCGAAATCCACGTCGGGTGCAATGGGCGACTTGCGCAGGCAAGCCTTGAAGATCTGCAACCGCGACTTCTCGTCGGGCAGCGGAATGTAGATGAGCTGGTCAAGGCGACCCGGGCGCAACAGCGCGGGATCGATGATGTCCGGCCTGTGCACAGAAGTGAACAAATATTCAATATTATGAATGAATCAAGGCAATCGGTAGGCAGGCACATGTCACAACGAGACACCAATGCAATACACGAGGTTTCACGTTGTCCCCAACCTTGGCCACGGATTGCTAAGTAGTAGGGCACTGGCCATGGCCCTACAGCTTCCAGATCCAGCACATCGGAACATTTCTTCATCGCATTGCGATTTCGTCAGCAATTTTTTTGCCGCATCGCAACTGTACGACAGCATGACATGCCTTCAGGCATTCCACGCTGACGTTCCCGATTTGCTCACCGGTTAGTGGCGCCGATGATGAAGACCGTCTTCTTGGAGTTCATGCCGTCCATCTCAGTCAGCAGCTGGTTCAAGACGCGGTCTGCGGCACCGCCCGCATCCCCGGCGCTGGAACCGCGCTGCACGGCGATGGAATCGAGCTCATCGAAAAACAGCACACAGGGTGCGGAACCGCGGGCCTTGTCAAAGATCTCGCGCACGTTGGCCTCCGACTCGCCGAACCACATGGTCAGCAGTTCCGGGCCCTTCACCGAGATGAAGTTCGCCTGGCACTCATTGGCGATAGCCTACATGTGACGAAGGGTACGAAGAGCATTCACGCAGACGTCAAGACCCATCCCAGCAAGAGTTCAAGGCGCGCACCCGAGGGCCGTAGCTCAGGAAAGACAAATACGGCGTGGTTAGATAATCTTTTCGTACTTTATCTCACCCTCAGAAAACGACACCCAGAGGCTGGCTTACCTTGGCCAGGAGGGTCTTGCCGCAACCTGGCGGGCCATAGAACAGCACACCCTTGGAAGGGGACATGCCGAATTTCTCGAACTTCTCGGGGTGCTCCACAGGGTACTGAATGAGCTCCTACAAACAGGAAAAGCAGGAGGATCGCAAGTGCGACCATGCATGTTTATCCGATTGCCCAGGTCCGCTGCACAACAACGCTGCACAAATTGTTGAACCGAAACTGCACCGAGCATATCCATACTGTTCAGAAGGCGCATCACGCCATCCGCGTTAATGCGTTGTAGTCCAAAGCCTTCGCACCTGAAGCTCGCGCTTGACGTTCTCCAGGCCACCAATCGCGTCCCAGCTGACGTTTGGCACCTCCACGACCGTCTCGCGCAGTGCCGACGGGTTGCTCATGCCTAAGGCAGTCTTAAAGTGGTCCTGCGGAAGAGCGAGAGGGCGCCGAAATACTGTTTCGCGTCGCCAAGCGCATTTTGTGTTAGGCACACAACCGGCCCGACGAGTCGAAGCGAAATCAATCTCAAGACGTGCCACCGGGGATGCCCTTTCTTGCATCCTTGACTTCTCCGCAGACCTGGCATGCCCGCCTTCCTCTCGCACCTGCGTCACCGCCATAGAGTTGAGCACCTCAGCGTCAATCTGCTCGTCCTCGAGGTCAATCACGTCCATCTTCTCGCGGATGCACTGCAGCGCGGCCTCCGTGCACAGGGCCGCCAGATCGGCACCGACGTAACCGTGGGTATCGCGCGCGATGGCCTCCAGGTTGACGTCCTCGTCCAGCTTCATGTTCTTGGTGTGGATGCTGCGAGGCCAGCCAGGATAGCATTCAGATGGCATGTGGCAGACAGCCTTGCAAGACAATTGCCTCCATCAGCTGTGCCGGTACGTGCGCCCTGACGGATGCTGAACAACTCGGCAACAATGCTTACCGCAGCACCTCCAGGCGGCCGGTCTCATCCGGCACGCCGATGTCGATCTCACGGTCAAAGCGACCAAAGCGGCGCAGCGCTGCATCGATGGAGTTCGGGCGGTTCGTGGCCGCGATAACGATCACATGCGAGCGGCTCTTCAGGCCGTCCATGAGCGTCAGGAGCTGCGACACGATGCGGCGCTCCACCTCGCCCTGCGTCTTGTCGCGCTTCGGCGCAATCGAGTCCACCTCGTCAATGAAGATGATGGATGGTGCGTTCTTCTCAGCCTCTTGGAACACCTGCCGAAATGGCAAACGCAAGGACAACCCAAAAAATATGCACTTCGACAAATGGAAGGCAACCTCGTTTTGTGCAAGCAGAAACCTGTCTAGTCTAATGTTGCCAACCTGAATCATAGACATGTTGCCAACCTGAATCATAGACATGCGGTGGTTATGGGTCGCGTGAAGGCCGATTTTTGGAAAGTGCGGTGCAGCCCTACATGCTCTTACGCAGTGGATGGTAAAGTTACAATACCCTCCGCAGCTACGCACACCCAGAGGTGCGATCAGGTCGCATCCTGGCGCTCACACGTATGGACACGCACCTTGCGCAGGTTGCTCTCCGACTCGCCCGCCAGCTTCGACATGATTTCGGGTCCGTTCACGACCACAAAGAATGCACCGGTCTCGTTGGCCACGGCACGGGCAATGAGGGTCTTGCCGCTGCCGGGGGGGCCTGCAGAATTCGCGCAAGTGCAATCAGGATCCCCGCAGGAAATTTGGGTGACAAACACGACTTCCAAAGACTGAGAATCACCAAGAATTAAAGAATAAAACGGTTCGTCAATGTCGGCGTGACAACGTTTTAACTCCTTTGTCACGCTCAAGGAGAGTACGTCAGCCTGTGCCCCGTACAACAGCCCGTGCCCCGTCCCTGGCCCCAGCAGGACGGTGGCTTCGGATGGAGAGTCATCCGGTTCCCCTGGTCAGTTGCCGGTAGGTGGTTGTCAGGGCGACCCGACGAAGACCCCACTGCACACGTAGTACAAGACCGGGCAACCTACCGTACAGCAGGATACCCTTCGGCGGCTTGACACCGATCGTCTTAAACAGCTGCGGGTGGCGCAGCGGCAGCTCCACAAGCTCGCGGATCTGGGCCAGCTGCTTGCGAACGCCACCGATGTCATCATAGCCGACCTGGTGAAAGGCAAAACAGCAGCAGCAAGTGACAAAAAATTGTGGATATATGAAGTCAGGCGACGATGACAAATGCATGACTTGCAACAGCGGTGGCCCAGCCAAACCCAAGTGCTTTCGCCTCCACACTAAATGTCTCAAGCCGAGACGAGAAACATGCGACGTATCTGGGCTTCTCATTTCAAGCCTCAAGAATTGTCAAGAAACCTTTCCTGATTCCGCTGTCAGATACGTGCCAGCCCAGTCTGCGGCAGATACCGTTCAAACCGTTGGGGATACCGCTGTGGTGCTATACGGGTTCAATAGCCAAGAAATGGTTACTCCTAGGTCACCAACCTCATCAAGCTTCTCCTCGTCCTCGCGCTTGATGGGCTCGCCCTCGCAGAAAATCTCAGTGTCGGGCGCGACGATGCAGTACTCCGCCGGGTCCGTCTCAACGACCTTGAACTCCACGCTCCGCATACCACCGCGAGCCAGGAAGGTGTCACCCTGGGTGGGATATAACCTCCGCGATTCAGCGCAGGCTTTGACATCCAAGCTGAACCGCCACGTCTCGCATTCCGCCTTTCGCCGCATTATGTCCGCCTCATGATAGCCTTATGCATGGTCACGGCGCAGCTTGCAGGGCGCCATATGGGTCACACCCGGTAAGGCATCATCACCTGAACCACTCACAAAAGCGTTCTCGTTTCTTGCCCCCAAGGTCCTTAATATTATGAGCCGTGTGATATGAGCAGTGCCATGGCAACGCACCTTGCGCACGGGCCGGTAAGCCTCCAAAAAGTAGGGCTTCAGGTAAGCGTCGAACAGATTGCCCGTGATGCCCTCAATGGTGTCGTCGATGGGCAGCACGTGAATGCGCTTACCGTACTTGACGTCTGTGCACTGCATCACACACAGGCAGGGACTGTAAGCACCTCTTTGCCGTGGCCAAGAGCATGCGGGGTACAAATCTGCCTCTTAGCAGGGCTGTACGAGGCCCTGCTCGATACACCCGTCGTGCTGCCTCCGTCAACCCACCTGGTGTACAGATACGATGTCCGCAAGGCGAACACGGAGGTTTTTGCGAACCACCTTGTTCATGCGAATCTTGTTCTCATCGACAGTATCGTCGGACAGCACGATGCACACGGTGTCCTTCCTCTTCTTGCCCTGTAAAAGAAGGCCTATTGCTTAGGTGACGATAAAATGGAGCCATGTCCTTTACCACAACCTGCCTTCAGAAGTACCGTGTCACCACGGAAAAGCTGCAGCTTCTCCATCGTCTTAGGGTGCAAGGCAACCACGGAGTTGTCATCGTTGACAGCCTCTTCCACAATGAGCCTGTTAGGGCTCTTCTTGCGCTCCAAAATTGCTGTGCTGAAGTCCTTCTTCTCCTTCTTCCTGCGGGCAGTTGCCGCTCCCGTTGGCGCGGAGATCTAGAGTGTTACAAGTTCGGGATTGTGCAGTCATCCTACCCAGCATCAGATGGGCCAGCTTCAGCCATGTTTATCGGAAAACGTTAGGAAGACCCGCCACCTACTAAGTAAACCGGTATAATGGCAAGTACACAGGGAAACTGTTTCCTTTGTGTAATCCCCGGAACTCAATGGTTGCCGCTTGTGGTAAAGCACAGTCCAAAGTGAAGGGGCAAGTGCCCGATCACATATAAAATTGATGAGGGCTTACGAGAATGCCGTATACCGTAACTCTTTCGACCTCACGACTTCATGACCGGCCCGGTATCGAGACAGTTCTATGACCTGCTGTATATTATCCTTCCACTCCATTACTTCATGTGGCGTTGCATGGTTTTACAAGCATCGACGATCTGTCCACCTTGTGGACGCGGGGCCACAAAATAGGACATTTTCGGACAAAGGATATTGTCCACCTATTTCGAATAGTTAACCAGACGCGCTGCACCATGTAAGCAGAGGCCACCGAGTAAGCCCGAGTAGGTCAGCGGGTTTGCAATGGGCAGAGCCGACTGGCTCTGGTATGGAGGTGCCCACTACCCACTGCGGGCGCAGAAGGTGTCGGTTAACAAGCATTACTCACAAACGTTTCGCGCCGGGTGCGCAACAACTCAGAATGTAAAACCGTTGTCCGCGGGCCAATGCCATGCGAGTGGTACATATTCGTCGTCTGATGCATTCATCCCATGGCCATAATGCTCATTGTTTTGTATCGTTGATCCTGTCGATCCACGTACCTCGAAACATGGACGGGGCAACGAACTAAAGGCGTCTATTCTGCGGGGCCATCCCGGAAGGACATACTTGGGCCCAGTAAAGTAGGCGTTTGCCCATCTACGGCAACTCTGGTTAAGTTCCGGTCAGAATATGGCTTTCCCACCAGGGCGAGCAGTCGTCAGCCCTGGTCAGCGTTGTCCAAGTTTGAACGGGCCGATCGGGCACAGGAAACTGGGGCAGTGAATAGCTGGACGCTTCAGAAGACAGGTGACGCTTAAAAGGGTCAACTCGCAACGCACCAAGGAATTCCACTAAGGCTTTCTGAATGTCCTCTGATGCCTGAAAGTGTCAAGCAGCCCTCCGGTACCAACGCCACACACAACGTTAAGCGGTTACTAGGAAAGGCAATGGTGACGCTTCAGTAACCTGGTGGGTTGGTCGATATGGCTGCACGAAACCCCCCCTCTTTCTCCCCCCCACCCCCAGCGGGTGGTGTTGTGGTGGATGGGTGCGCAGTCCGAGGCAACTACGAGCCATCTGAGCCCCTTGAAACGCCCGGTCGGGACTAAGGGTCCACCTTGTAACGGTTACATCAATACATATTCTGTGCACTGACCCTGACTACTGGTACTTAAGGCCGTCGGCTGGGCCACTCGCCACGTTGGTGCAATTGTTTCAGTTGTCCGCACATCAACCGGCTGTGACGTGGGCCTTTGCGATGACACAGTGGTCCACCTGTTAGGAAGCGCGGTCCGCTCGGATCGTGCCTGTACGAATGTGATCAGCATTGTCCCGTACTTCCGTACGGCCGACAAGCCGTTAGTGCCCCATCAGCCATTACAAAATACTGATTCGGTGCTGTGTTGATTCCACTAAAATTTCTGCGCTCAGATGCGGGTGTCGCACTACGAATGAGTAGGTTGGTGGCAACAACAATGCCCGCTCTATCTTTCGTAATGATATTGTTTAATGACGCTATTCTTTGGTGTATGCCTGCATTTTGATTGCTCTGCAGTTCCACGTCATCCGGGCTGTTCACCAGTATTCGAAAGGGCGTTGGCACAGGGCTCGCGTTCGCAGGAGCTGGCGCCCTGCTCAGCTCTGCCGTGCTCGGTATTGCCCGCTACCGCGCAGCTCAGGTGAATAGGTGATACTTTGGAATCAAGTGCACAAGCTTTGCGGTCTCACCTGTAAAGTTAATTAGGAAGGGTGTTGCTTTCCGTCAGACGTCACTTTAGGTTTACCTGCGCCTGGCACTTTCTCCGTCTCATCATGCAATGAAATGCTTATCTTTGTCTTGAAAAGCATTGTTGATTGGCTTGAAGGATTTGCGCGGAGAATTTGCACGTGGCAAAGCAACTCGTGCGCGATTCAGTTCCCCGGGCTCCCTACGTGGGCGCCCTGCGAATGGCTTGTGGCTATACCGCAACCCCCTAACAATCTCCCCCTGATGCTGCCTGGCGCCACAGGCGGATGCCCAGCTTCCTTGCGAGTTCGTGCTTGAGCTGCCCCTGGATCGCCTCCATATCGTGGAGGCGGTCAACGCGAGCCCCCTGGCCTTCCTGACGGGGGACACCAACCAGGTGCAGCTGGGGCGCGAGATCTGCCGGGATCTGCAAGCCGTTAGGTTAGGTAAAAGCATGCATCTCATCTTAAAGTACAAGTACAATCTGATTGTTTTTCCAATCTGCGTCGTCGGGCAGCCAGAGGCGGCGGACGCCATGGGAACGCGACACGCTGCCATCTGCGCTGTCTTGGTGTGGCGCCCGTTGGCAGGCACACCCAGGGGCCAGCCCGCGGATCCATTTCTGGGCCGGGCTTGCAGCTCGCACTACTTGTACCGTGCATCGCTGGCAGCGCGGTCGTGCTGCCGCGTGCGCTCGCGAGCGCAATGGCTGCTGTTGTTTGCCGGCACCACTTCGGGAAAGCGTTCTGCTCCGTCAATGTGTGCTGGGTTCGCCCGGCTAGTCCTTCAACAGTTCCTGGGCAGAACGTGCCTGCCGGGCGAGGGGCTTCGGAGGGCGAGAGCTGAGGCGCCAGCCAAGCGCCGGGCGCCCGACTGCTTAACCTTGCTTTAACACCCATGCTCCCTCCATGCTCCATGAGCTGCTTTACCTGAAGCGGAACGTTCTGGAGCTGTCCTGTTCCTCCATGTTCCAGTCCAGCCAGCAGTCACCGGACTTGGCCATCTCCCCTCGCCATCTTGTTGGCCATCTGCCCTTCACTGCGTGCTGCGGGCGGGTGCCCTTCCCGGCGACCACGCTGGCCGGCACGCTGACAATGGTCTCGTCCCCGCCGGGTGCACACGCCCCCTCTCCTCCCTTAGTTGGGGTACCGACTGTGTGAATCTGTAGCCGGCTCCCGCAGCGTGTTGAGCGAGGATCCCGCTGTGTGTCTGTGTGTTTAACAAGAAGCCCACCCATAACCGCCCAGGCCCGGTGTGTCTGTGTGTTTGTGTCCCTGGGACTGCGGCAGGTGGAGCTGCCCCAGGTGGTTTCGGCGCTGCGCAGCGCCGCCAAGGATGAGCGGTGTCGTGGTCTGGTGGCCTACTTGGGCGCCCGGGAAAACTTGGGCGGGCTGGCGTCCACACAGGTGGGGAGCAGGGGAGCGGTCCTCTGACCAGTGCGCGGCCTCGGATGGGCCGGCAAGGAAGCACCGCCCTGGATGAAGCTGCACCGGATGGGGATGGGCTGGGGTTGCCGGCGCCACAGGCGGGAGGGTCTCTTATGACATCGGGCCTTAGTGTCCATCAGGACAGCGAAACCGCAGAAGAGTCATCGAATGGGCTGCAGGTGTCCTCCGGGCGGTCGACGACGCCGCCGCGGCCCCGTCCCCGGAGCTCTCCTCCTGCTTCGCGCCTCTCGCGCAGTCCCCACATGCATAGCACATGCACCATTCCCTCCCGCGTGCCGCCCCAACCTATCCGCCCCTTGTGCGCCCACGGGGTGCTCCCCACGTCCACGACCCGTCCCCACGTTCAGGAGCTCCGCGACGCCATCCTGAGCTTTCGGACGGCTGCTGCGGGGCGGCTCGGGGTGCCGGGCGTCACCACCGCCGCGTTCGCCAGCAGCTACGGCGAGGCCGGCACGAGCGGCATGGCGCAGTACATGCTGGCCACGGCCTGCGAGCGAGTGTTCATGCAGCCGTCGGGTGAGCGCCAGGTCTCAGGCCTCAGGTCTCAGGCGGTGAGCATGTGGCCGCGAGGCGCCTCGGTGTCTGACTGGGGGTGGGTGGGCTGGCGGACAGGAGGACAGGATACACGGGTGGGTAGCTAGGAGGGTTTGACAGCTGGCTGGCCGCTTCTGTCTGTTCTTCGTGCGGCGCTCGCGCCGCTCAGTTGGCCCCATCACTTCCTGCTCCGCCCTGTAAACGTTGAAGGCGCTGACTGATGCCTGCCGTACAGACAGTGCCTACATGTCTTCCATGCGCATAGCATGCCCGTACAGATTCTCACTGTAGCATCACTGTGTGGGGATGGATCCGTCCCGTGCCGGCGCCGGCACCGCCGCTGACGCCGCCCGCAGGCATGCTGGGCCTGGTCGGGCTGGAGAGCCGCGGCTTCTTCGCGCGCGGTCTGCTGGAGCGGCTGCGCGCCGAGCCGCTCATCCTGGCCCGCGAGGAGTACAAGTCCGCCGCCAACTTCCTGAAGGAGGCCAGCTTCACGGAGGCACAGCGGGAGAACGTGGCGGGCCTGCTGGGCGACGTGGCGGCGCAGGTGGGGACCGGGGGTGCGGCGGCGCGCATGCGGCACGGGGGAAGGCGAGACGCCACAAGGGGGGCATTCGTCCACAAAGTGGACGGCCGGGCAGCTGTCGCGTCATGGGGCCCGGTGCAGGCGAGGCTCGTGGCTCGTGGGGGCGTGCGTGGGATATGGCCACGTGTGATTTGCGGATTTGATGAAGTGAAGGGTGTCAGTCGCGTCATCGGGCCCGGTGCATGCACTGCAACTGCCTGCTGCGCGTGCCGGTGCCTGCGTCCAGATGTTGGCTACCATGGGCTCCGGCCGCGGCGTCCCGGCGGAGGCGGTGCGGGCGGCCATGGACGAGGGGCCGCTGCTGCCCGCTGCTGCCACCGACCTCAAGCTTTTGGACGGCACCAAATACAAGTGAGGGCTCTGGGAATTCTGGGCTCGCGGAATCCTGGGCTCTCGGGCGGGCGGGCTCGCGTGCGGGCGGGTGAAAGGGTGTGACGGTGGGGCAATGGGGCCTTGTTGCGGTGCGTGTGGGTGTTTGGGGGCATCGGCACGGCGGCTGCGGGTCCTGTCCGTCGGGTTGGGCAAAGGGTTGATTGCGGCTATAGTACCTGATTATTCGCATCGACTGCCGTTGCCGACGAGGGTATTGATGTTGTACGTGGTTACGTGGTGGCTCCGCGCTCTATTTTATTGTGTCAGGGACGAGGTCCAGTCGCTGTTCCCGCTCAGCGACAAGGCGCTCAAGGAGGAGAAGACCCGGCTGGGCAAGAAGCACAAGCGGCGGCAGGTGGGGGGGGGCCGGGATCCACGGTCCACGGAATCATCGCCTTACATCCTCCTCTCCTCTCCTCCCCTCTCCGCTTCAATCTGCTTGATTTGGTCGATTCGGCGGCCTTGCCTCCGAGTGTGCATGCTCATCATCGCGGCCATCGCAGTCCGACACCCGCCCTCATCACCACCAGCGGCATGTGAACCGCCACCCCACAGCCACAGCAAGTATAAGCCCACGACCATCCCAGCCCGCGCGGCCCCTCCTGGCGGCCACCCCGACGGCCACCCGGGCCCTGCGGCCCTGCACCACCCGGGCCCTGCACCACCCGGGCCTGCACCCGGGCCCTGCACCACCCGGGCCCTGCACCACCCGGGTCCTGCACCACCACCCGGGTCCTGCACCACCCGGGTCCTGCCCTGCACCACCCGGCCCTGCACCACCCGCCCTGCACCACGGTCCTGCACCACCCCGGCCCTGCACCACCCGGGCGCCTGCACCACCCGGGTCCTGCACCACCCGGGTCCTGCACCACCCGGGCCTGCACCACCCGGGCCCTGCACCCCCGGCCCTGCACCACCCGGCCCTGCACCACCCGGGTCCTGCCACACCCGGGCCCTGCACCACCGGGCCCTGCACCACCCGGGTCCTGCACCACCCCCTGCACCACCCGGGCCCTGCACCACCCGGGCCCTGCACCACCCGGGCCCTGCACCACCCGGGTCCTGCACCACCCGGGTCCCTGCACCACCCGGGCCCTGCACCACCCGGGCCCTGCACCACCCGGGTCCTGCACCACCCGGGCCCTGCACCACCCGGGCCCTGCACCACCCGGGCCCTGCACCACCCGGGCCCTGCACCACCCGGCCCCCCCCCCCTGCACCACCCGGGTCCTGCACCACCCGGCCCTGCACCACCCGGGCCTGCACCACCCGGGC
>BDSI01000013.1:1601221-1632218 GCA_003117195.1 Eudorina sp. 2006-703-Eu-15
CCACACCACCCGGGCCCTGCACCACCCGGGCCCTGCACCACCCGGGTCCTGCACCACCCGGGTCCTGCACCACCCGGGCCCTGCACCACCCGGGTCCTGCACCACCCGGGCCCTGCACCACCCGGGTCCTGCACCACCCGGGCCCTGCACCACCCGGCCCTGCACCACCCGGGTCCTGCACCACCCGGGCCCTGCACCACCCGGGCCTGCACCACCCGGGCCCTGCACCACCCGGGTCCTGCACCACCCGGGTCCTGCACCACCCGGGTCCTGCACCACCCGGGCCCTGCACCACCCGGCCCTGCACCACCCGGGTCCTGCACCACCCGGGTCCTGCACCACCCGGGCCCTGCACCACCCGGGCCCTGCACCACCCGGGCCCTGCACCACCCGGGTCCTGCACCACCCGGGTCCTGCACCACCCGGGCCCTGCACCACCCGGGCCCTGCACCACCCGGGTCCTGCACCACCCGGGCCCTGCACCACCCGGGTCCTGCACCACCCGGGCCCTGCACCACCCGGGTCCTGCACCACCCGGGTCCTGCACCACCCGGGCCCTGCACCACCCGGGTCCTGCACCACCCGGGCCCTGCACCACCCGGGTCCTGCACCACCCGGGCCCTGCACCACCCGGGCCCTGCACCACCCGGGCCTGCACCACCCGGGCCTGCACCACCCGGCCCTGCACCACCCGGGCCCTGCACCACCCGGGCCCTGCACCACCCGGGTCCTGCACCACCCGGGTCCTGCACCACCCGGGCCCTGCACCACCCGGGCCTGCACCACCCGGCCCTGCACCACCCGGGCCTGCCCCCCCCCCACCACCCGGGCCCTGCACCACCCGGGTCCTGCACCACCCGGGCCCTGCACCACCCGGGTCCTGCACCACCCGGGCCCTGCACCACCCGGGTCCTGCACCACCCGGGCCCTGCACCACCCGCCCTGCACCCCCCCCCCCCCCCCCCCCCCCCCCCCCCCCACCCGGGTCCTGCACCACCCGGGCCCTGCACCACCCGGGCCTGCACCACCCGGGCCCTGCACCACCCGGGTCCTGCACCACCCGGGCCTGCACCACCCCCCCCCCCCCCCCCCCCCCCCCCCCCCCCCCTGCACCACCCGCCCCCCCCCCCCCCCCCCCCCCCCCCGGTCCTGCACCACCCGGGTCCTGCACCACCCGGGTCCTGCACCACCCGGGCCCTGCACCACCCGGGTCCTGCACCACCCGGGTCCTGCACCACCCGGGTCCTGCACCACCCGGGCCCTGCATCCCCTGCTCAGGAGGACACCCGCATGGCCCGAGTGCCCCTCGACAAGTACATCCGGCTGATGGAGCTCAAGAAGGCGTCGGCCGCCAGCGGGGAGGGCCCCGCGGGCTGGCTCAGCGGCACCGCCTTCGAGGGGCTGGTGCTGTTGGCCAGGGGCAAGCAGCCGGTGAGTCCAGCGCGAGCCCGAGGGTGGCTGGGCAAGCAGGCCCCCGCCGGGAGCAGGGACTCGCTCGGGTTCACGCGCCGCATTTTTATGTCCAAGTAGTGGGAGCGCAAATGCTCGGCGGGGAGGGTACTCGTACTCCGCTGGTGTCCACGTGGCGACGGTGTGGGCAAATCGGTGTGCGTGACACCGCCCCTTCCTCGCACGGCATCACCCCGGCTGCACACGCCCGCCGGCGGCAGGGCAAGTTATGCTGCAACGTCCCGAACGCGATGTGATCCCCCGGATCCCGGCAGCATGGCACACAGACACAGGTCGGCAGGTCTCTGCTCTAAACACACACACACACACACACGTCTTGACCGTCGGGGCCCGCACGCCGCGTCAGCGGCCGCAAGCTGCCTCTCCTCGCCGCTGACGTGCCGCATCTGCCCCGCCCCGCCCCGCCTGGTCGGGCGCTGCCCCGCCCTGCCCCGCTCTGCCCCGCCCTGCCCCGTCCCGCCCCGCCTAGGGCGAGATCTCCAGCAAGAAGCGCAAGGTGGCGGTGGTGACGGCCGCTGGGCCCATCGTGCAGGGCCCCGTGTCGCCGGGGCAGTCCCAGGGACAGGTGGGCAGGGGGCCACGGGGAAGCGGCCGGAGGGTCCAGCGTCCAGGGGCTGAAACAAAAACGACGCCGGGTTGCGGTGGGCGTGGGAAGGTCTGTAAGGTCCGCGGGGCGGCCGGGGCAGGATGGTACCGCACCAGATGTTGTCAGGTGGGTAGGAAGATATGGTGTCGGCCGACATGCACTCCTGAAGCGATGGAGGCAGCCGCACACGGTCTTCCCCCTCCACCCCCTCTGTCAGTCAGCGCAGTGCCAATATGTCTACCAATTTCGTATACCCCTCTGGCCCCTCTGTGCTCCCCGCGCAGGTGATTGACGCCACCAAGCTTTCCCGCCACCTGGCAGCGCTGCTGGAGGACCCCACAGGTGGGGGTTGGGGGTTAAGTTGGGGGTTGGGGCCGAGCGGGTGGGGTGCAGTGCGGTGCGGTGCAGTGCAGTGCCTGGAAATGGTTGGCAGTCCGCGGCTCGCCCTCGCGGTGACGCCGACGGTCTGCTACTGCTGCATGTGGAGTAGCGGCAGCTGAGGCTACTGCGATGGAGAACTGTAGCTGCTTGCCACAGGAGATTCCGGGCGTTCGGGACCGGCCCCTTCTGATCCGCATTGCGCGTCTCGCCCCTTCCCCCCATTCCCCAACTCAGTGCGCGCGGTGGTGGTCCGGGTCAACTCGCCGGGCGGCAGCGCGCTGGCCTCCGACACGCTGCACCACGAGCTGATGAGGCTGCGGGCTGCGGGCAAAAAGGTGGTCGTCAGGTACGATTTCGTATGGTTTTGAACGGGAGGGAGGAAAGGGTGAAAGGCAGGGCCGCGCAGGCGTGTGCCAGACCCCCGGATGGAGCGGCAGCTGGACTCTGGTTTGGCTGGTCGGCCTGGTAGGGCTGGCTGGAGAGGGTCGTGTCCACCCGTAAGGATCGCACACAGGGGCGGGCGGGCTGGGTCGCTAGGACGGCTTTTGGATTTGAAGCAGCATACCGAACGCGGATTCAGCAGGGTGAAACTCGCTCGTCCCGCTGGTGTTTGAACCCGATACCAGGGCCTGCTGCTCGCTTACCGTCCACACACAGATCTGCACACAGGCGGCCGCAGGGTCTCCCTTCTCTGTGTCCACGTGGGCCTTGTGTGTCTATGGTTAGGGCCGTTGGTAGGGACCGTCACGTTGGGAGTCTGGGGGCCCCCGCCGCTGCCGACCGTGCAGACCGTGCCGTGCCGTGTGCCCCCCCCCCCACCTCCCCCGCAGCATGGGCGACGTGGCGGCCAGCGGGGGCTACTACATCGCCGCCGCCGCCGACCGCATCGTGGCGCAGCCGGGCACCGTGACGGGCAGCATCGGGGTGCTGTTCGGGAAGGTCAACATCGGGGGGTCGTTGCGGGAGGTGGGCGTCAACACGGAGGAGGTCAAGGTGAGGGCAGGGCAGGGCAGGTGGCCCGGGCTAACGGGCTGGGAGGGTGGGTGGGTGGGTGGGTGCGCGGGTGGGTCATTGGGGGCTCGCACGGGCGGTATCAGGGCTGCATGCCGCGTCCAAGACAGCGACAGAGGGACGGCGGCACGGCGTCTCTACCCGTGTGACGTCATGCGTGTGACGCATGACGTCATCGGCCGGTGCTGGCATCGCACATAACACAGCGCCCCATGCTGTAGTGGTCCTGCAGTAACCTGTGACCGGTAGACATCGGCTTGCACGGACTGGTCCTCAAAGCGGATCACGACGCACCCCTCGCCGTCATTTGTCCTTGTCTGTTGATCCGATCCCGACGACCATCCTCCGTCTCTAGCGGCGCCTCCCCGGCGTGTCTTATGTCAACACCGCGGAGCGCCTGCCCATGACAGCACGCCTCCTGGACCCCCCTGGACCTGCCAGGACCTCCCTGGACCCGGTACCCTGCATCCAAGCGCCTCCCTCGTGATCTCCCCCTCGCATCCTGCATCCCCCAGACCGTCCATCCCGGTGTCCCTGACCATCCCTTCCTCGTGTCCCTCTTGACCCCACCTGAGTCCCCCCCGGCCGCTCCCCGCCGCCCCCTGCTGACGGCACTCATCGCCGCCCGCCCTCGCGCTCGCCGCCGCCTCTGCCCCCAGGTGGGTCGCAACGCGGACGCGCTGAGCCCCTTCACCGGCTTCACCCCCGCCCAGGAGGCGCAACTGGAGACCATGATCGACCACGTGTACCACGACTTCCTCAGCAAGGTAGGTGCCGGGGCTCGGTGGTGCGGCTCCGAAGGGTGGGAGAGGGAGAGGAGGAGGAAGACGAGGAGGAAGACGGGATGGGGGCGAAGGGGCCCGGGATAGTGAGGACAGCCAGGGCAGCCGTCCTTTGGTGGTGAGCAGTCTTCGGGCGGTAGTTCGCCCTGTAGCTGGCCAACTAGACTGCAGTCACGTGTCAGCACAGCCAGCCCATCCAGCAGCTTTCCTCGATGGCCCTTGAGGAGATCGTGCATGCACACCTTATTCGCGCGACGGTCTTCGCCAGGGGCCAAGACCCGCCGTCGGTGTTGCCTGGCCTTGCCTGCTTGCCAGCTTTCACCGCCGCTGCGCGGTGCGGTGTTCCAACGTTCACCACCTTCGCCCCTGCAGGTAGCACAGAACCGTGGGCGGCCGGTCGAGGAGATACGGCAGCTGGCCAAGGGCCGCGTGTACACCGGCCGCCAGGCGCACGACGTGGGCCTTGTGGACGAGCTGGGCGGCCTGGAGACTGCCGTACAGCGCGCCAAGCAGCTGGCGGAGCTGCCGGACGATGCGGAGGTGGTGACGTACCCGCCGCGCCGCGTGCCGCTGCTGCTGCAGCTGCTGCGGAGGTCGGGCGCGATGCGGGGCGAGGGCGAGAGCGAGGGTGCCGGCGGTGGCCTCGGGGCCGCCCTGGCAGGAGCAGGTGCGCCTCCAGGCCCGGCGTGGGGACCTGTGCTGGCGTATGGGGCGTTGCTGGCATCGAGCGGAGTCGCGGGAGGCGGAGCAGCGACGAGGGGCATGGCGGCTGCCGCCGCAGGGGCGGGCGAGGCCGGTGGGGGTCCCGCGGCGATGGCGTTGGCGGCTGTGGCTGCGGCCGCAGCGGGTGGGGCTGGAGGCGGGGCGGGTGGCGCGCTGGCCGGGGGGATGGGCAGCGCGGCAGCGCAGGTGGGCAGCTCACTGGCGCTGCTGATGGGCGATGGGCCGCAGCTGTACTCACTGGAGGCGGCCATGCTGTCCAAGCTCTGATTCGGCTGCGGTGTTGTTTGCACAGGCTGTGATTGTGTAAAACGCGGCAGGGAATCAGGGAGGCAAGGGAGCAGGTACAGACCTGACACTCGTGGTGGGTGGGTGTGCGCTGGAATGGGGCGGGGCGGGTGACGGTGTCCTGTGCTGGGTGTGTGTGCTCCAACGGGGGAGGGCCGGTGGGGGCTTTAGGGGCTCCGCCACGCTGCCGTGCACCCACCCACACGACCGACACGATTTTCCGGAGCGACAGCTGCCGTTCCACCGGGAGTGGGTGCAGTGGGTGTGGGGTGCCTGCTTGCCAACGACAGGCAGGCGGCAACATGCGTCTGTCGGGTTGTGTCGGGTTGCGTTGGAGTTGGGAACTGGTGTGGGTGAGGGGTACCCCCTGAGTGGTGGACAGGGGGTGCTGTGAAAGGGGTGAGGATAATTTCCTGACGACCACAGTGGGCTTGAATCGGTGTTCAAACCAACTATCGCCACTCGGGGTTTGTGCAAAACATAGTCATTGCAGTGTGTGGTGAGGAAGCCACGGCTGTCACCGATGACCCGCGGGGTCCCCTGTAACAGTGGCAATAATGATAGTCATGGACATATCGCGCAAACTCTTTTGCTTCGAGTTCTTGGGCCGTGGTCCAAGAACACCGTACACTTACGTATGGTAATATCGGGTTACGGCTGACGTTCGTATATCGAGGCTGTCATTCAAGTGTGACCTATAATGCTCTTATGGACCTGGTAAGCGTGCGCTTGGATGCGGAATTGCGATGTTGCCGAAGTAGGCTGAACGGGACAGGCGCAGCGCGCAGTAATGATTGTGGCTCGTCGTCCTCGTCCTGTGGGCAACACGTGCCTGAAGAAGTCCGCAAGGCCACCGAGTCCTGTCGAGCTCGACCAACAAGGACCAACGACCTGCTAAGGGGAGGTGAGGGGCATCGATCACGAGGAGGGGAGGCGAAGGCGGATCTCGACACTGCGCGCCAGCAGAGCTCAGCGCAACACAGGAGTCGGTTGCGTAGCACGAAGCGGCGAGCCTAGGGTAGAACCTCGTAGAACGAGTGCTGAGAAGGCGGTTCACTCTGTACACATGGGAGTCGGGCCGTATTGGGCTTCGGTGACGGACTATGGGCGTACAGGGAACCTCTGAACATGAGGGGGGGGCCACGTGAGAAGAGGCAGTTAGCTACTGTAGTGGCCGACCGGCAGGCAACACCCTACCTAAGGCTTCCTCTGCATTGAATGGCACGCTACAAATTGACGTGCTTGACATTGAGTTATTCTAGATCTTTCTGAAGGTACGGTACGACCATTCGTCAACCCTCAGAAAGTTGACAGCACCTGGACTCTTGCGGAATGCAGCATAAATGCCTGATACAAATAAATCGCAATATAGTCACAGCATTGCCATATTGTGTATTCTTGGCTTCTCCGAAACCTGCGCGCGATTGAAGTGCGTACTTTACAACAGTTTTTGAATGACATTCTAGATATCATACATGTTGAAACACTATCTCTTAACAAGCCATGGACTGGCAGAAGGTCACCTTCGGCGAGCTTGTCGACGCGTTGAAAACCGTTAGTTGGAGTGCACCTCGGCCCTTATCGGAGTTTTTAAGAACATTTGGCAAGTGGAAGGTCAAAGTTGATCATCCCTGACTTTGGGAATGAGCAACATCCTTGTTGGTTCTCGGCGCAGGGCCGCCGAGAGGCATCTCAAGTCGCTTAAAAAATAACCTTTACTACTATCGTACGTAAGTATTGTAATAAAATTATTGAAGGGGTTGCAGCTGTCTGTTGGCGTTTCACTTAAAAGCTTCCCTGCTCCTTCAGGAACTACCTGGTCATCCTGCTCGCTTCCTTCGTGTGCTGCTTCCTGCGTAATCCTGCGGCACTAGCGGCTCTGGTGCTGGTGGCGTTTGGGCTCTGCTGCTGCAACGACCCGTTCGCCACGGGACTCAAGTAAGCAGGGCGTCAGGCTGGTTACCTCATTCGTCCCTACAAGGGACGTGTCCAACTCGCACAAGTGTGAGCCAAGCTCAGGCGCCAGGCTCTCCCCGCCTTTCCGCCTCTCCCCGCCCCCCTTTACAAACCCGCCTGTTGTGCCAGCCGTTTGTCAACCGCCCGAAAGTCGGCGGCCGCCAGGCCCTGCCCGTTTCCATTCGTTGGTTACCTGATCTATGGTCTATACCGGAGCCATACAGGAGCCAGTGGCTGTTGGGGACGGTTAATCCACTTTGCGGACTGCCATACTGAAAATGGTTTAACCCTTGCCCGCAGTGACACACTCTTGCACTCGCTGCGAAAGGTGGCGCCACGCATGGTGGCGAGAGCGCGGGCAAAGGCAGGCTCTGACGGAGTCGTGGGGTGAGTCTTGAGAGGAACGTCCTGGGGTGTGGGTCGCCTTGAAGGGGTGCTTTCGGAACGAGCAACGTGCGGTTGGGCCTAATCATTGGGACCTGTCGGGGGCTTGGGGTGATCAAGCAAGGGGGACCCTGGCTGAGCGGCGTTGATGTTGTTTTCTTGGTGGCGGAAGGGCTCGTCCGGGCACCGATACTTACATATGGGGCCGTATGGCGGCCCTTGCCGTCAGGGAGTCTGGGGCTCAGGGATATGGAGCTCGACGCGGTGTCATGCTTGGTGTTCAGCATGACGTGCTCGAAGCAAGGGTGTCCCGACAGCTGCCTCACTGCCATATCCTGGAGTGCGCGGCCGCCCGCAACTGAATGCGTGGTTCGGCAGGATGGCACCGCCAACCCATCCTACCTCCTCTCCACCTGAGTTCTGCTGCAACCACATCAGCGGTACCGCATACCGCCGGCTTCCGTCCCCTGCTCCCCCTCGCTCTTGACCTAAGCGCCCTGCCCCCTCCCGCCCACGCAGGCTCCACAAAAAGCGGCGGGTGTACATCGTACTGCTGCCCCGCTCGTTGCTAGTGGCTGTTCTCATAGCAGGCGGCCTGGCGGCAGTGTACTGGAGCCGCGCGCTGCTCACCTTGAGCTGGGCGTTGCTGCTAGGTGGGCGGGACGGTGTGTGGCCTAGTTCTTTTCAATCAGGGTGAAGCGGGAGGGCCAGATGGCGGCTGGGCTCTTTGAGGTGCTCAGGGTTCTGTGCGTGGCTGGGTGGATGGATAGGCCGCATCATCCTAGTGATAAGTGATTGGTCTGAACTTTGGTCCGGGACGGGGACCGGGAAGGTCGCGGCATCGAATGGTAGTCGAGTTCGCTGGCCGATTTCGGGTGGTGTACGGAAGGCTCAGAAGTCGTTAGGTCTGTACCCGGGACCCGCACGAAGGCTGTGACAAACACCAGTTTACCCGCACCCTCTTCGTCCGTACTGTTCACCGCTGCTGTCCTTGTCCCATCACACTGCAAATCCAAATCCTGTCCGTCCCCCCAGGCATCGGGTTGCCACTGCTGCACGCGACGTTCCGGTTGCCTAACCTTAAGGCGAAGCTAGCCTCCGCCCGGGAGGAGTTCAGAGCCGTCTGGTGAGGCGCGCAGCGGGGCTGGGGAGAGTCATTGGGGGGGTTGATGTGCTGCAGCCGGGTGGGCCGGCCGGTGGCTTGCGGCCACGGCGACCAGGCCTTTCAGACATTTTTTGGTAGCAGCACGCACTCCGCATCGAAAACCGGTCACAAGCCCAGAGGGTCTCCTCGACACAGTCATGGTTATTTGCCTCGTGCTGCATGCCGGCGTGCTCAGGGGAGCACACTTCTCGGCATGCTGTTCCGCGACGGCCTGCCTTCTCCAACCATGCCTGCCAGTGTCCAACCGCCAAACCAACACCCCAGACATGCATCAAGACACACCTACACGTGGCATACGAAAGCATTTTCCACACTTAGCTTTGCCGCTTGCATGTCACGCACTCCTTCTCTGCCTGCCTACGAACACACCTTAATGCTGCCAGCGCCGAAGACTACGCCGGTTCGGCCATCGTCCTGTCCATACGACGCATTGACCGTAACCCCGGCTGCGTGCAGCGCCTTTCGCACCTCACCGCCGCTCCCCCGGTCGACAGCACGCGATTGCAGGGACCTATCTGTCTCGTAGCGAGCGCTGGGGGACGATAGCGAGGTCCTATCCTCCGCCTCCTCCGGTTCCCATGCTCCCCGGGCAACCCTGAGCCCTAAGCCGCATACCCAACCCGCCTCTTCTCGCGCGTAGGAGAGGCTACCAGGCGGAATTGTACGACAACACCCACAGCATGTAGCGCACTCGCCATAGACGATGCGAATTGGGAGGCGGCAGGACTTGGAAAGGCACCTGTCGGCGGCGACACCATGTGGATCACTTCGCCGACGCCTCGATCCAGCCCAGTAGCGCCGCAGCGCCTGCAGGAGGATCCGTCCGATTCCCCAACTCCGTATTCTCTGTCGCACGTGGGATTCCGCGACGATGGCCAAAACACTCGCGTGCATGGCTGCCGGTGCTGCCGGTACGGCAGCCGGAGCCCCGACGGACGTTTGGCTGCCAGCGCTGCTGCTCAAATGCAGGGCGGCAGCGATGCAGCCCCGTAGACGACATACTCGCTCGTCTCACAGCGGGACTGGTTGGCTTTTTGCTGTCCTGCGTAGAATTTTGACCGGGTATGATGCCGGGTGGAGGTGACTCTAGAGGATTACCAGAGGCTGCGGCCCTGCGCTCAGCGGGGTTCTTGGTACGGTGCAGGTTGGGAGGTGGGGCGTAGCGCGGGGCCCTTGCGCCGGAACTGCGACACTGTCGGTTTCCTTGCCACTTCCTTTTTCATGCCTTCAGTGGACTGCGGCTTCATTGGAGGGGCGCGGATGGGGCGGTGATCTGGCGGGGTGGTGCGGGGAGCTGACTGGACCGAGCCGGCGGGTGCGGCAGGCTCGGGAGGAGCAGAAGTGGTGGGTTGCGTCGTGTCGTCTGTTGGGCTGGCGTTGTCAGCTCGCCACCAGACCCAGTCTTCGCCCTCCTCGCCTTCAACTTCGTCCTCGTCTTCTTCTTCGGCGTCGGCCAGTTTGCCGGTTGCTTTCGCGATGACGAACTCGCTCAGCACTCGCTGCAAGGCTTCATCATTTCGTCTCCTGACATCATCACTCGTGTTTCCTGGTAAAAGAGCTTCCGAGCCGTTTGCTTGTGGGCGGTTTGATGACGGCCCCGTGTGCGGCGCAGTTGCTTGCAAGACCCCGCCACGCATATGTCGACGTGTTACATATTGAAAAGGATTTAAATTGCATTGAGTTAGTTGTCGAAAGTTTGTATGCATGTTGCTGCTTTGCAGAGTTGGGAGAAAGGTCATGGTCCCAGGTAAAGCCGTGTGACAGTAGCGGTTGTACGTTGTTTATCTGGATATACAATTGCACAAATACATTTGTACGCCGCTGCCAAGGAAGGCGCAAGAGAGCCGTAAGCACCAAGGTCGCTCCTGATTGGTACGGCAGGTTCGAAATCTGCCCAGGTTCGCAAGGGTGTTCCAATCGCGCGTTACATTTGCTCCTCAACTGAGCAGCTTGGGGAGTAACCGACGCCACATCGTCCTTTTGATGCGCTCATGGCATCCTGGCGCAACAACTTGAAGAGTGCGGTGAATCGTACGTTGTGCATTGCGCACCCACCTCGCCCGTGACAGGCGCGACCCTGCGTGATCCTCTGGCTTTGCCACGTACATCACCGATCAAAGCATACAATACGACAAAAAGGATGCATCCGGTCTATTCATACATGAGACGGCAGAACTAAGACATCGAGACTGCGGACGGCAACACGAATGGTTGTCAGGGTCACGGTCTGCAGAGAGACGTGCACTACGGGCCCTTGGAGACGGATCAACGCGCAATCGGACATCTCCGTCAAGGGCCCCACGATGCCGGCAACGGCTTTGTCCCCGCACGCATACAACTTACACAGCCAGACCAGCGGCAGACCCGATATCGAGAACGGTCGAGAAGCGGTCAAGAAAAAACTGTGTCTGAAGCACCGCAGGGTGCAGGCGACCGAAGCATAATCGAATCATGCATGCAAACGGCACCAGGCAGTCGTGCCGGCCGTAAAGAAACCGCATGCCTATCTCCATACAATGCAGCCACAGCCATGCAAGGCCGCAAGGAAAACAACGATCCACATCATGTATGTGTGTAAGCTGCTGTTCCATCCGCATGAATGGGGCAGCAGCAGCGCTTGAAAAGGCACCAGCAGCCACCGCCCGCCGAAGCTGCCTACGGATCCGGTCCGCAATAATGAGCCGACAGGAGCCGACGTACGTCCGGCCAAGCGGCCATGCAGCCCGCCGAATGTGCGCATTCACGCGCAGCAACATGTTATTTGCCGAAGCATCAGTAAACTGCGTTTGATTATTTATAGTTCTCCCATCACAAGGCATCGCGTCGCCGTACCGGCTTGTTGGATTCCGGAAGGACGCGTCGATACACCCGGCACCCTGCCCTGCGTGCCGACAATGTATGTATGTCAATCAAGCACTTGCAGGTCTGAGGGCATCAGAGCGGCAGCTGCCGGCACCTATGCCGCCAGAACCTCCGTCCGGCTGCTGGAAAAAGGACGTGCACTACTCTTTAGTCAGGCCGAAGGGCCCCGCGCATTATTCCTCGTATCATTTTTTCCTTCGTGGGCGCCGCCAGTCTTTGACATTCCTTCTTCCAAAGCGGTGCAAACAACAGAAGATACGCACCACGAGCGACATAGCTGTGGTGGTTTGGTGTGAACGCCGACTGTCCCCCCGTTTGATTCGTCACGGTGCGTAAATGATAAAAAAATGAATCAATCGAAGCACGCACGACAACGTGGGGTTTGTACTGGAGAGCCGTACAGTAAAGCCCCGTTCTGCACCCGACTGGGGCTCATACTGGCATGTTGGGGCGCAGCTCATCGTAGGCTGACCAAACAAAATCCATCCACGACTAGATAATCCGGTAATAAGAATTAGAGAATTATTTACTCTACATTCGTTTCTGGGCCCGCAAGCCCTCACGATGCCCGCTACCAGCACCATGACCTTACCTTGCTGCAGACCTCCCTTCCCCCCGCCCCTCCCGCCCATACATCATTGCCAGCCATGATGTCAGTAACATGCTTTTGAGGTGGCATGCAGCCCCTTCTTCGTTCTATCTTTAGCCCAGGTTGACGTGCAGCTGCACCGGGTCGACCTTGCCCTCCTTTTGCAGCACAGCCAGCTGGGCGGCGACCGCCGCGTTTTGTGCGGATGCGGCGTGTAGCACCTGCCGCAGCTGTGAGCTGTCTGGGCGCGCCATCAGGCCGCCGAACTTAACCACCGCCTGCGCGCCGATGAGAAGATCCGAGGGGCGAGGTGGATGAGATGTGGATGAGATGTGGATGAGATGTGGGTGAAGTGTGCGGTTGAGGGGGCGTGTACCGGCGGCTGGCAACCTGCTTGGCAGCAGGTAGGTAGGTAGGTAGGTAGGTAGGTAGGTAGGTAGGTAGGTAGGTAGGTAGGTAGGTAGGTAGGTAGGTAGGTAGGTAGGTAGGTAGGTAGGTAGGTAGGTAGGTAGGTAGGTAGGTAGGTAGGTAGGTAGGTAGGTAGGTAGGTAGGTAGGTAGGTAGGTAGGTAGGTAGGTAGGTAGGTAGGTAGGTAGGTAGGTAGGTAGGTAGGTAGGTCTTTCCCGACCTAAGGTTTACTTTCCTAAAGCTCTCGCTGGCAGGTCAAGTCAGGGGCGGTATTGAATCCCAACCTAACCGCTCAGCACGCGCACACTCTTAATAATAATGCTCAATGCCTTCGTCAGGTGCGGGCGCAAGGTCCCAGTACAATCACTACACGGCAATAACCATGTACGGCACTTACCGAGTAGGTCTTGGTGTCCTTGTCGACCGACCAGGGGTGCCAGCCCAGCCGCGTCTCTCCGATCTGAAAGCGACAAATAAAGCGAGGGGACGGCGCGACGGAGGTCAGCATGAGGGCACATTCCCAGGACGGAACAAACATGACGGGTACTACCCGTGGGACGGGGACACGCCATCAGCAAGGTGATGCCACGTCGGAGTGCCAGCCACCGCCACCTCTGATGACGCACCACACCCTCCCATGTTCGGCAGCGCCCGTGCGTAAGTGGATCGGATGGCCAACAGACCTTCTGTTCACTTTTCCTTATTTACGTTTTTGCAAGTATAAATACATGAATGAACGTGACAAGTAGGAAGGTGTCCGCCGTACTCCTCCGCCGTACTCCTCCTCCGTCCATCACAACTCACCGAGCGGCTGCAGTATAGCTTGACGTCGAAGGCCTCCTCCTCACGAGCTGCACAGAGGCAGCAGAGGCAGGTGGTCTGCGTGTTGCGGTGGGTGATATTGAACTTGTAGTCCTTGATGTCCTTGCGCTCCACACAAAACTGCATACGCAGTCACAGGACGCATGGCAAGCAGGCGGCAGGGCAGTAGTAGTTGCTCGTACAAGAAACGAACATCGTTTGGTGGCACCGTCTATATGGTTCATTCGCGGAGCCGTCAACTACGCACGGAGGCGGACCGCACATTGCCGGCTTGGGTGCCCCTGGAGCGATAAGTGATGCATGGAGGGGGAGGGCGGGAGGGGTATAGGACATTGGTGGACATAGAGGGGGGCCGGGCGGGTGGGTAAGGAACAAGCGATGGGCAGATGTAGGGTACAATGGAAAGCAAGGGGTTATACGGAGGCCGTTTCACACGATACTCACCCACCCTGTCGTACACCGATCACGATCCCTAAACCCTAAACCCTAAACCCTAGACCCTTACCTTCCGCCTTCAATGTACTCAAAAATGCCCCGCCGTATGTACCCACCCATACGTACGTGCATCAAGCCACGCACACCTCGGCCGGATTGCACGCACCTGCTCCTCGTACCCTGCCTCGACGTTGGTGGGGCAGCAGCACAGGCACGAGGCGTAGTAGCAGCACTTCTTGTTGCCGGGCTCCTGGTAGCTCATGCGCTCCCGCAGGATGATGCGCCTGCACGGGTCGCCGTACAGTGTAGATAGAGTGAGTGCATGCATGCAAGTTGCGGACGGAGTGCAACAATTCGTCAATAGAGAGTAGTTTAATGGTAAGAACGAACTGATTCCCACTAGAGCCGTCTGCCAAGTACACTAAGTACCCAAGGCAGATGGTACAGTCGAATAAGAACCAGGCTCGCCTCCTCCCAAAGCAACAAGCTCACTTCGCAAGCGCCCAAACCCATCTCCGTACCCAAGCGGTGAGGCACGTAACCACTTATCACGAAACCACGCAGCAGTGCTGCTGGGCACTTCGGGATAAGGCCCCGGCGCGCTCGCGGCTGCCATGCTACTACGTACGATACGCCTCATCGTATGTACATATATGATGGGCGATCACTGAAAGATGGCTGCGTGCGTGCTGGCGGGAGTTCCTCGCTCGCTCAGAACTCAACATTCAGGCGTGTCCGACTAATGTATGTCGGCGGCGGGTTATGCATGCGCCCGTGTGTACGTAAGTTTGTAGGTATGAAGTGGGGTAATAGAGTTGGCGCACGTTTGGGTGACAGCAGATAGAGGGCCGGGGACATACAGCGCCGCCGCCGGGAATGAACTAACACGTACGGCGCGCAGTGTTCGTGCGCGGGCTTCCGTACGTACGTACTCACTTATTTGTAACGCAAACTTGTACGGCCCACTTCTGCACCGGCTCGTAACACTGGCAGATGCACTGGCAGGTCATGTAGTACTTGAGCTTCTTGGTCAGGCGGACGAGGAAGCCGTCGGTCACGCGCTTGGTGGCCTTGTACTCACACGAGAACCTGCTGGGTGGGAATGCATTCGCGAACGAAGATGCGGCGGCATGGGGTTCTGGGCTAGAGTAAACAGCAAGTGATAATTGACCAGCCAAGATATCTGTGATCGAGGTGAATCTGCAGGGACGCATACGGTGCACGCGAGGGCTGGGGTGTCGGAAAAGCGAATACGGTAGCGCAATTCGCTTATATGTATGTCCGACACCCAATAATTCTGAGAAAATCATGTACTGCGTCCTCATACGAACTCCCATACTTACTCTTCAAGTTCATCGTCCATCAGTTCGATGCCGTGAGAGCTCCTCCTTCCGCTCAGTCCTGGCACTGCCGTCCCGCCCAGCGCGGCGGCAGCCCGCTCAGCGTTCATGGACGGAGTCACTTTCACCAGTTGAGACATATCTTTAAACGACTTATGCTGGAACGTCAAGCGTTGTACCGGTTGATCGCCGTGTGTGGAAAATCAGGCAATTGGCTTGCACGAACTCGGAGAGGATATCGGCATCAAAAGAGAACAGCCTTCACTTTGCTAACTATGCCATGCATGAATGTCCTATTATAGATTCCAACTGGGTTATAAACAAGTCGTTCAGGCTCTTGTTCGTACAGAATGCCTTGTACCGGCACCAACAGGGCACGCACATCCTTAGACGATCTCAGGTTCAGTTCCGATATCGACACATGAATTTGATTCGAGGACAGTGACTATCTCTGCGAGTGTCTGTTGCGGAGGCGTGTGGTCCCAGGTAGGTACCAGCTGTAGGTGCAGACCAATAATGGCAAGGACTGAGATTAGAAACATCAACAGCTGGGCATGTTTCGGACAGTGACGTTTAACACTATCATGCAATATTGTAATTGCTCGTCGTCCTTGGCAGCGCCATGTGTACGTATTGCCTCATAGGGCAATGAAAGGAAAAACGGGAAGGTTGTGCGTTGTCATTCAAGAAGTTGTGCGTTGTCATTCCATTTAAGCTGCAGATATGTACATCACCAGCTAGCTGTGTATTTTTGCTTTGCAATGAGGCTGAAACGCAGCAAGACGCCAATATAACCGTCCCTAACCGACACAGCTGGCAACCGTGCTCAAGTTGGACGAACTGGTCTCCGATACCGATACGTACATAAAGTAAACTTTTTAAAGATAGTTTATTAGTACCTGATTGACAGTGTAGCCTTTGTCCAGTGATAAACTCGAATTGGTGCTCCGAGGACGTGCAAGTGTAGAGCAAACTGTACAAGGTTCTCAAGATGCTGTCAGATTCTATTTAGGGTTGAGGGACGTGCACTGCACCTCTAAAGGAGCCATCCAGCCATGCTCACAATCGCCAACTCATCAGAGCAGTGGCCACGACGTGCCCCACTGTGCCCGCAGGCGCCTAGCACGTACGGTAAAAATTGCAATGGAAGCATTTAAATTTTTCATGGCACAACTTGTAAAGGGAAAACGAGCCGTGTTAGGCAAGGCGAAGGTAGAGGTAGCCGTGATGGTACGGCAGGGCCCACAGATGAAAGCATGTTTGTACTATTGTGTACTATTTCGACTTACTTATAGGTATTTTTACTGCATCCCTCAACTCGGTCCATCGGGAATCCGTAGACGAGAAGGGCGCAATGCACACGGACAGGGAATTCTATGCTGTATGATTACATAGCATCAGCTGATTGCCGCTCTGCACACATGCTGAAGCCTGCGGTCGTTGTACAATAAAGATTCGTCCGGAAGGTGGGATTCGCTAGCCTACCAATTCCTCCAGCGCACTTGACTATCCGTACCTCGTCGTTAACTAAACCAACACAGAATCAAAACTCTGTAATTCAGTGATCATTTATGGAGTCACCGACTTGCAGTGATGCCTCCACTCCTGGGTCGTTGTGGGACGCGCTGGCAGCCGAGTTGATGGTGAAAATCGCCAAAGAACTGCCGCCCAATGAGGTGTCGTGCACACTCCGGCTGCTGAACAAGGAGACGGCGAAGGCCCTCCAAGCCTGGAAGACTACGCGGCTGCTGTCGCAGCCGGTGCCGCACCACGCGCTGGTCTGGTTTTCCAGAGAGAACGCAATCACCATGACGAGGTCACTGCGCCGCAAGATGTTGCACTTGTTGATCCAGGGCGGCTGCAGTGTCCCCACCCTGGAGTCAGCTGCCGCGGGTCTCGGGCTGTGTCTCCACGGCTGCCCGCGGACCACGGAGGACGCCATCCAGTTGGCTGCGGAGATGGGCAACGACGACGTGGTCAGGTGGCTGCTGCAGCCGGGGACGGCCGGAGATGTACACCGCGAACTGCTCATGCAGCGTGCGGCGGTGGGGGCTGCAGCCGGGGGCCATGAGGCGCTCTGTCAGGAGGTGACGGAGGCGGTGGGCGATGTGGGTCGCCGGCGGGGTCTGCTGGAGGAAACGGCCTGCGGTGCCGCCAGGTGCGGCCACATGGAGCTGGCGGAGCAGCAGATCGTGAGGGCTTGGTCCCTGGAGGCGGACCAGGGGGCCGCTGCCCGGGCGGACGGCGAGCAGTTTCGTGTTCCAGTTCGCTTTGTCGCGGCTGCGGTGTACGGATGCGACCTCCCCGCGCTGCTGCAGCTGTGGCCGCTGTGCGCCGCGGTGCGCTTGGAGCCGGGAACCCGCTCCGGAACCAGCTGGAAGAACCACATCGCCCTGGCCGCCGCCCTTAGCCCCCATCCCGACTGGCGGGCCAAGGTCGGGTGGCTGGCGGCGCAAGGCTACCCCCTGCTGCGGAGCAGCTCCTTTGACAGCTTATCCCCTGAACTGAGCTGGCGGCCCGCCATTCAAGCACATGATGCACTGGAGCGCGTAGAGTTCCTACGAGCGCATAGGGTGATCTTGCCGCTGTCGTTCGGGAGGGCCACAGTCAGCCACGGCAATATCCCGCTCGCCAATCACCTGACGTCCCCCGAAATGCTGGCCATTATGGCTAGAAACCCTCGGGATGACATGTGGACAGAGGCCGCTCGCAATGGCGACTTACCTGCGCTGCGGGGAATGATGAACGACAGATGGTTGCCCTATGCCAAGCCTGCTCTGGTGGCGGCGGCGGAGGGCGGGCACCTGCACGTGCTCCAGTGGGCGGCGGGGCCGGAGGCGCGGGGGCCCCACGCCGTGCAATTCTCCGCCTTGCTCTTCGAGGGCGTGAAGCTGGCGGCGGCGGCGGCCCGCTCCGGCAGTCTGGAGCTGATGCAGTGGCTGGTGGGGCGGGGAGCCCGGTGCGACTGCCCCGAAGTGTTCACGGCGGCGCTGCAGTCGGGCTGTGTGGCGCTCCTGGAGTGGCTGGCGGTGCAGGGCGGCCCGGCCTGGGTGAGGGGGTGTACGGCGGGGAGTGCGGTGCTTTGCTTGCCCAGCGTTTGTGCAATCGTGACAGACCCCACACTCCGCGGGCTGGAACCGTGCGTCATCGCTGCTGTGCATCTGTCGCGCTGTTCGGTGTTGTACTTCGGGGTGATATTTTGCGGCCGTTAGTAGTCGATCGACGTGGCCGGGATGGAGGGATCAGCATGCCTACTGAACATGCATGAAAGCATTTGTACGCCCCCTGCCCGCCCCGCATCTTGACCTGCCGCGCGGGCATACCTGTGCACAGCGGTGCATGACGGCAAGCGACTGTGTGTTGAATCCTCCTGCCGCTGCCTCTCTCCCCTCCCGGGCTGCAGCACTGCCTGGGAGAGAGGCAGACTGTCTTGCTAGCTGCCAGTGACTGACAATTGCCAATGACAAATCCTTCCACAAGGAGAGAAGTGCTCCTTGCTTTTAAGCTCAAGCTTCGGCTCTTATTGCGCGCCCATTCGCACATCCCTCCCTCGCTCCTGCAACATCTCAATGTCGTGATGACTCCCTCCCTCCAACTCCCGACACAGGCAGCTTCGTACCGTTCGAACCATGTGTTGTACATTCTGGCGGGCGTTGAGGGCGACTTGGCCGTCCTGCGGTGCCTGCGGCGGCTGGGGGTGGCCTGGGGCCCGGCGCCCGACGCCCCGCGCACCTTCACCTCTGCGGTGGAGTCCGGCTGCTGCCTGCCGGTGCTGAGGTGGCTGCGCGAGGAGGGCTGCCCGGTGGACTGGGCGCAGGTCCGCACGGCCCTGGGGAAAGCGGGTGGCGGCGGCGGGTCCGGGGTTCGGAGGGGGGGGAATGAGGCCGTGCTGCAGTGGGCTGAGGAGGAGGAGGGCTTGGCGGCGGCGAGGAAGCAGCAGAATGATGATGATGATGCGGCGGCCGGGGTCAGCGGCGGGTCAGACGGATGACGTGTGCGTGAAGCCGTACAGGCTCAGTGGGTGACTCAGCTGGGGAGAGGTGAAGGAAGCGTGCGGGCGGCTGCGTTTGAACACCTGCTGTCGGGAGGCGACCAGCGCGGTGTCGGGGTGGGTGGGTGGGTGGGCGTTCACCGGCAGGTCGGCCTACCCGCAAGCGCAACCGTTTCTGGTTGGGTTGGGTTGGGTTGGATTCGAATGGGTTGGGTTGGGTTGAGTTGGGATCGGGGTTGAGGGGCGCCAGGTGCTGCGACGCGAATGATAAGGAGCATCACATGACTAAGGCGACGGCAGGCAGGGAGGGAGGGCGATGCGGTTGCCGCTGCGGCTGCTCAACGTGCCTGCACACGGTACCGGCTGGCAGGTTGGTGGGCAGTCCCTGGACCCACCCCGGGCCGCCAGTACGGTGGGTCGGTAGGTCGGCAGGAGCTGAGATACATCACCTTCCACATCCTGCAGCATGCGGGGCTGGAGGAAGGAGGACGCGTAGGATGGCCGTCGCCCGTCGGAGAGCCCAATGCCGGCAAGATTCAGGATATCAAGGCAGAGATCCTGGGCAGAGGTCCCAAGCAGTCGAAACCCCTGCCGATACCATGCCCGTATCTCGTTACAGTACGTCGCGGTGCGGACCGAAACTGGAGAACTCGTACAGCATTGTGGGCGCACGTCGAATACCCTGCATCGCCAAATTGTGCGCTGCGTCTCCGCAGCGGGGATGGAGTCGGGTGCTGCCGGTCCCCGGGGCAACACACCCGGGCGGACATGGGCCGTCGCCCAGTGCCGACGCCCCACTCCGCCACCACTTCGCGGCTGGCAGCCTGCTGCGGACGTCGATACATACACCACATGATTTCAATTTTTTTGACACAAACATTCCAGTATGTTTGCACATGGGTTGGGGCGGGCGGGCGGGTTTCATGTCTTAACACATATTGGGCATCCAGGAGACTAGGGCGCACCGAGGGTCGCCGGGTCTCGTCCAAATCGGCCGTACGTGCGTGTACCCGGTGATGATCACGGCCGCATGCGCCGATGCTGCTGTGGGGAGGTGCTTCTGAGGACGCGGAGGCGTTCGCAGGTCTCCTAAAGTACGGCCGTGTAAGAGTGCAGGGTGGAGGAGCGGACGTGTCACGCGGGTGCGGGTCGAGTCGCTCCCCCTCGCACAATCCCCCCCACCACTTCACGGCCCGGGTCAGGTCAGGGCCTCGCCCCCACTGTCCCAAACCACTCAAATGTCCCACTCACACATCCATTCAACCTTCCTCCCTGGGACAAACGTGCAATCAGCTGTGGCCGGTCCGTCCCCCGGACACCCTGGAGACATGGAAGACATGAAACACATGAAAGCGTGGTCCTACAACACGATCTGTGAACGCGCTGTCCGCCACACGCGCGAAGAGCCTGTGACTGTCTGACTGACTGGCAGGGCGTCAGGCGGACGGGGCGGTAGTGGTGCCGTCCAGGGTTTGGGGCCGGGCAGCCGTCCTCAGATGTCCGGACCTCCAGCGGCGCCAGCTAGGGTGCGGCGGCCTCCTGCTTGACCTCCGGCTTCACGGCCTTGGCTGATCCGTCCTTGCCGGCGGGCGACGTGGAGGGCGTGACGGCGGTGCTGCCGCGCATGATGAACTCCCTAAGGCGGGGAGGGGGCCGGCGGGCGGCAGGTAAAAAGGGGCGAGGCCGGACCAGCGGACGACCGACTGCCTTCCGCTCTCTCCGCCCCCCCAGTGGTGAGCCCCTCCCGGGAGCTCCTTATCTGTCTTGCATCGGGACGCCTCGCCGGCCCCCCAGGAAACGGTCGTCGGCACCACTCAGTTCATCTTCAGTGAGGGCAAGGTGGATAGCGGGGCCTCCACGTCGACCTGACTGCTCCACGCAACGCCGGTTCGGCGAGCTGGACGTCGGGTGACCGCGGTGCCTGAGCCCCCAACCCCCCCGGGGGGGCACCTTCCACGCATTACACTGACGGGCCTCAGCCCGTAGGGCAGCCAGCCAGCTCCGTACCGTAAAGCAGTGCACCGAATCCGCACATCATCCCCGTTGCACCTCCTTCCGCTCAACCAGGCCGCCGGCAACGGGCCGGGCCCGGCCTTGTCCACCCGCCCCCGTCCGTCCGCACCTCCACCCACCCACCCACCCACCCACCCACCCGCACCCCGCCCCGCCCCCCGTCCGTCCGCACCTGTGCTGCTCCAGCTCCGCCACCGCCTCCTCGTAGGGCCGGTAGATGAGGTCGTTGATGCGCCAGACCTGCAGGGTGCCGTCCGGCAGCACATCCACGTTGTTGCTGTCGTTGTCCGACACGCTGATCAGGGTCCAGGGCTCAGTGGGCAGCCACTGGAAGTCCGTCACACGCTGCCAGGGGGGGAGGGGAGGGGGAGGGGGAGGGGGGCCGGGAGCGGGCAGTCGGTGAGTCAGTCAGATCATGGTCAAAGCAGCAGCGGGGTATGCGGGACGCGGTGGCATTGGGGTGTGGGAGATGTGCAATGGCCCCGGCTCAGACCATCCAGACCTCGTAACCGCCACCGTAGCAGCAACCGCAACCGCATCAGGAGGAGGTTGGGGAGGGGGCCTACCGGGGATCCCAGCTTACCCCGAGTCGGTGGCCCAGGTGCTGGAAGATCAGCTGCGGGGCCGCCTCCACGGCACGCGCCTCCTCTTCCGCCGCCCCCTTGCCGCCGCCCGATCCCGCCCCGTCCTTCGCGCCGCTGCCGCGCGGCCGTTTCCGAGCCGGGGCGCCCTTCTCCTTCTCCTTGTCCCCCGCGTCGCCGGCCCCGCCCCCGCCCCCGGCCTCGCCGCCGCTGCCGCCTGGTTCACCCCCGGCGGCGGCGGCGGCCGCTGCCGTCGCCGCCTTGCTGTCCGCGTCCATCTGGGTCCGCGACAGGTCCCAGATGGCGATGGTGTGGTCCTCGGAGCCGCTGGCGAATACATCCTGAGGCGCATGTGTATGTGTAAAGTAAAAAGATTATATATGTGTGTGTGAGTGTGTGCGTGTGGCGGGGCGGGGAAGGGCGGGGCGGGATTGCGCGGGGTGGGGCAAGGGGACTTGGATAAAAAGGGGTCCTAGACGCAAGGCCGCATCAACAAAGTCTGGGATGGGGACACGCGGAGAGTCTTGCCCTGCCTACCAACCCGTAGCGGAGCGGAGCGGAGCGGAGCGGCCCCTGCCATCCCTCCGCAGCTTTACGCCCACCTAGTTACTCCCACCCTCGCCTGACCGCCGCCCTCACCTTGCAGGTGGGGTGCCACTCCACGTGGATGATCTGCTCCTGGGAGGGGGAGGAGGAGGAGGAGGCGGAGTTGGAGCCGCCGCTGCGGTGATCGAAATGGAAGAGCCGGTCGGTGCGGGAGGCCATGCGCCTCCGGTCCCACACCTGCAGGCTGCCGTCATGGGCGCCTGCGGAGGGGGGGGGGCCGGAACGCGGTGGAGCAGGGCGGGGCGGGGCATGGGGGCAGATTGGACAGATCAGCTCGGGTGGGGGTGTACAAAAGGGGAAAGGAAGGCGGACGGGGGGCAGGCGGGCAGACCAACCCGCACTAAAGGTAAGGTGGGTGGGTAGAAAGGAAGGTTAGGTGGGTACTTGGTGGTGGGTTAAAGGAAGCAGCCCAGACACACCCAGCCCAGACACACCCAGCCCGTAGGTGGTGGGGGGGGGGGATGGAGATGTGTTGGGGAGCAGCTACAGGTCGCGAGGACCACGACTGGTCGGGTGAGGATGTGCAGCCTGACCCCCTCCTACCTCCCTCTCCTGGAACCCTCTCCCTCCCCCCACCCCACCCGTGACCAGCATGTTGTCATCCAGCGGGCACCAGTCCACACACAGGACGTTGATCCCCGCTCCGTGCGCGTCCTCAACCTTCGCCACGCAGCAGCTGCCCCGCCCCCGGCCCCCCGCCCGCAGGTCCCACGTCAGGATGCGCCCGTCGTCCGCCACACTGATCAGCTGCTCGCAGCCCCCCGGCTGGAACACCAGGTCGCACACGGCGTCCGTGTGGCCCTCCAGGCGGATGCGGGCTGGGCGGGGGGGGGGGTGGAGGGGGGGAGGGAGGGGGACATAGGGGAGATGGGTGGGCACATTCGAGGGGGGAAGGGGGAAAGAGGGTGAGGGTGGGGGCCGGGAGACTACCAGGGCGGCAGCCAGGCAGGTAGTCGGGGGAGGCCGGGAGGCGGAGGCGGGGACGTGCGGAGGTGGGCTTGGTTGGTTGGTTAGAAATGCAAACCCCCCCGGTTGGTTGGTTGTACAGACAGGGCGGCCGCTCCCAACACACTATGCACAACTACCACTCCGCTCCCATCCCCTCCCCTCCCTACCAATGCCCTGTAACTCCTGCCGCCCAACCTGCCCATACCCACTCTGGCTCCCCAAGGAAACTCAGATGCCATAAAGAGCGCCCCTTGGCTCCCCCCCCCCGCCCGCAGACTCACCCCACCGGCCGCTCCGAAAGCGCCCCACCCCGAGCCCTTATACCCCCACCGCTACCACCATCATCAACGACAGCATCCTGCCCCAACCCCCCATCGCCGACCCCACCCCCGAGCCCAACGCGACGCGACGCGCGACCCTACGTTTGAGCTCCGACGGCTTGCCCGACGACGAGGCGGCGGCGGCGGCGGAGGGGGCGGTGAGGGCCGACATGTGGTCCCCCAGGTCCCACACCAGCACCAACGTGTCGTTGCCGCCGCTGCCCACCCGGGGCGCCGCAGCGGCGCAGGCCAGCGGGAAGGGCGCGTCGTCCTCATGGCCCACCAGCACCAGATCCGGGACGGACGCCTCCGCGGGGCCGGGGCTGCTGCCGCCCTCGTCCTCGTCCTCGTCCCTGTCCTTGTTCTTGCCCTTGTTCTTTTTCTTGCCCTTGTCCCTGCCGCCGCGGCCCTGGGGCGGGGGCACAGCGGCGAGCAGGAGGGTGCGGGTGTGCGGGTGCTGACTCATGGTCCCGGATCAGGACGGACGGACGGACGGACGGACGCCAGCGGAGCAGCGGCGCAAGCGGGAAACTCATCCACCCGCCCGCCCGCCCGCCCGCCCGTGCGTACGGCACGGAGTACACACGAATGTACGGCATGTGTGGACGGACGCGAACGGACGGGCGGATGTCGGGAAGCCACGCGTGGGGCCCCGCGGTGAGGTGCGGTGCGGTGCGGTGAGGTGCGGTGCGGTGAGGTACGGTGCGGTGCGGTGAGGTGCGGTGCGGTGAGGTGAGGTGCGGTGCGGTGCGGTGCGGTGAGGTGCGGTGCGGTGCGGTGAGGTGCGGTGCGGTGAGGTGCGGTGCGGTGAGGTGCCCGGACACGCCCACCGGGCTCACCGACTCCCCACCTCCTATCCGACATCGCCATCGGCCCCGTCGCTCGCGTGTCCAGCCACCCGTCCCCCGTCCCCCCCGGCCCCTCACGCGGACCCCTCACCCGCACCTTGGGGACCGCCGCCTCCGCCTCCGCCGCCTCCGCCGCCGCAAGGCCCTGCGGGTGCGGCCGCCGGTCGGGCTGCCGGTCCATGTTCCACACGTACAGCCTGTCCGAGTCGGTGTGGGTGACCACCACCTGGGGCTGCTGAGGCACCTCACGGACCTTGTTCACCTGGAGGGGAGGGGTAGGGGGAGGGGGGGGGTAGGGATGGGTGTGTGGGTGGAAGGGGGAAGGGGGGCCGGGGCCTGGGCGCGGGGGTGTTGCGACATCGCACATTTCTAAGGGCCGCCGTGAGGGCGGCCGTGAGGGCTACCCGGTGTGTTCCGTGTTGCCGCTGCCGCTGTTACGGCGGCTGCTGCAGCTGCCCGTATGCGTAATATGATATAATACCCAATGCCCGACCCATACAGTAATAAAAGGCTGCGGTGTCGGAAGAACGCTGTCGATTTGGCGCGTGTGTGTGTGTGTGTGTGTGTGTGTGTGTAAAAGAGACCTGAGCCGCGAGAAGCGAGGTCCAGCGTAACAGGCGATGCAAGCGACGGAAGTGAATGATACCTACCCGGAATACGGTACCTGGAACCCGAAATCCGAATCACCGACAACCCAGATGGTAGTGAATGGTGACGGCGACGTAGAGCATAGGCGCAGGCGCGCGCGCGTGTGTGTGCACGGTTTCTCATGTCGCAGCTCAATTTTCTTATACACCCCGAAGCGCGGACCAGCGCCATACAGCCGCGTGGCTCGCCCCACCAGCCCAGAGACCCACGGGTCGGTCCCGCTCAAAGGACCACCAACTGTGCCCCACCGCGACGCCGCGCGGGCGTCTCCGCGAGAGGGGTTTCCTGCGCCGCCTCCTAGGCCCCCCGGCGCCCTCCTCACCTCCCCCGGGTGGTAGATGGTCTTGACGATCTGCACGTGGGGCGCCTTGGACCTCTCCTGCCAGTTGGACACCGCCTCGCTGGAGGCCACGTGGGCTGCAGCGGCGGGAGCAGGGGCAGGGGCAGCAGCAGGGGCAGGAGCAGCAGCAGCGGGAGCAGGAGCAGGAGGGTGCGTGTGTGGTTGTTTGTTTGTCTTGGGGGGCGCGAGGGGTCAGGGTGGGCGGATGGGAGGGCAGGTGACCCAGGGGTGGGGGTGCGGGTGCGGGTGGAGGGCCGTGAGGTGCGTGAGATGGGTGTGCGAGTGGGTGGGTGGGTGAGGGGCACAAAGCGGAAACCGACTCCTGGCCTGCCCGGTGCTGCTCGGACGATGAGCACCTCTAAGGCAGACAGACAGACAGACAGACAGACAGACAGGCAACCGTGCGCCGGACAAATGTGTACCTCTTATGTCGTTATGTGTGTCCTTCGGTGTTAAGGCACAGCGCGTATCACCGTGTTTGAAGCGCAGGGTGGCCCACGCGGCGGCGATGCCGGTGGCGACCGGCGGTGAGTCCTCTCCCCTGCACCCGCCGCAGCGCCCCGGCCCCCTCCACGGCTGTGGCGCCCCGAGGGCCCCCTGGAGCGGTGGCGGGCCGCACCCGGGAACCCGACCCCGCAATGCTGACCACCAGCCGCGAAGCCCCCCACACCCGTTTGTACGCCCCCACGCGTGGCGCCCGTGTGGTTGACCCCGCACTGGCGGACTCCCAGCTCCAGCCCCCGCGCCCCCCTTCTCGATCCCCGCACGCAATTGCTGCGGGCTGATGTGCGATACCTTGAGCACGTCGATGTGTGCGAGGATGAGCGTGTTGGGGGTGGATTCATCCCACACCTGGAGGGGTGGTCAGGAGGGGCCGGGAGAGGGGTCAGAAGGGGCCGGGAGAGGGGTCAGGAGGGGTCGGGAGAGGGTCGGGGGGGGTTTCCTGGCGGCCGTCCAGTCGATTCTCTCCCCCCACCCGGCGTTTTGCTTGCAGGTGGGTACATTGCAATAACGAGGAGAGGATCACACGCACGCAGGGTGGTGTGAGTCTGCGTGGCCAAGGCAGCCGATCCGCACCAGCTGGTAGTCTTCCGCGACGCCGCGACACCAACAGCGCGCCAAATCGACAGCGTTCTTACGACACCGCAGCCTTTTGTTTACCTTATGAGTCGGGCAATGGGTATATTATATACGCATACGGGCAACTATTGGGCGCCTCTCGGCCCTTGCATGCCACGCACTCCTGTTCTGCCTGCTTAAGAAACACCCATATGCCACATCCTCATTGTCGTCATTGCCGGCAGCAGCCGCACATAGCGTGCCGGCAGTCCCAGGTAGCAGCAGCAGGGCCGGGGGCAGCAGCAGGGCCGGGGGCAGCAGCAGCAGCCACCCGCCAGCACCGTGGCCCTCACTCCACTCCCCTCCACTGTGGGCCACATCCCCCATCCATCCATCCATCCATCCATCCATCCATCCATCCATCCATCCATCCATCCATCCATCCATCCATCCATCGAGCTCTAGGTTCCCGGCCGGATCAGCTGAGAGCCGCTCGACCACATCAGGCCAGGCCAGGTCAGGTCAGGTGGGACCTCACCAGCTCCAATCACGCCCTTCCCCTTCCCCGAGTTTGAATATGTCTACCAATTTCCTATACCCCCTTCCCCTCCCCGGGGGTGCACCACTGGTTGGGGACAGCTGGTCGCCGTGTCTCTGGGCCGATCCTCCTCCTCCTCTTCCTCCTCCTCCTGCTGCTGCTGCTCCTCCTCCTGCTGCCGCTGCTGCTCCTCCTCCTGCTGCTGCTCCTCCTCTTCCTCCTCCCCTTCCAATAGGTTCTGCTCTGCGCCCCTCGACGCCCTGCAAGCCCTCCGCTCCCTGGCCCCCCCCCGGTCCCCCACCTGCTCCGACAGGTATGCCGAGAACTTGGTCTTGTAGCCCAGGTCCTCCACCTTGGGGCCCCACCTGCATCGCAACAACAGGGAGGGACGGAGCGGGTGAGGAGATGGATCAATGCGCCAGGATGAGAGGTGGGCGCGGGTGCGATGGAGATAGCCAAGGGGGAGGGGCCGGGGGAAAGAGGCCGCAGCAGCGGTGGCGGAGGCAGCGGCATGGGACAGCGAACGGACGTGCGGCTGGGGTCAAGCAAGGGCTCCCTCCCCAGCGGAGGGACCACCGAGGGCTCCCGGCCAGCAGTATATACTTCTGGGGGCGGGGGAACAGTATGAGGAGCGCGGACAATGGACTGTCGGCTGGTCTGTGGCATCCGCCCACAGGTTTGCCCCCGGTGAGTCTTGCGAATGTCACGGTCAGCACAGGTCAGCATACTGGGCTGGCGGTGGCTGCGCGGGTCGGGTGTTGGGGGATTTAGTCCGTAGGGGTGTGGGTGCAGAGCCGCTCTGTTTAGCATCATAGCTGCGAGTGATTGCGAGCTCGCCTCTGAGATCGTGCTGTCCCCCGCGTGCGGCGACTGTCACGGCGGTTGTGCAGCGCTCGACAGTGCGTCATGTAGAGGACGCCTCAAGACAATAAGGGCCTTTGCTTCGCACCTGCATGTCTGAGTTGGATAACCAAGGTGATAGTGCATGAACCTGCAGGTCGTCAGGTAACGGCCCAGTCAACCGCTCGGAGTCGGCCACAAAGGCCATGCTTTAAATCCTTTCACAGAATGGCAAATATCATTCTTACGTACCAATCATACAAGACTGGAATAAGCCTTCGTTTGTAGGCATCAAAATCAGCATCATTCATCGGCGCCATTTGAACAGTGATCAATACATTCCGTTTTGAGAGCGGAGGCGTCTATGTTTCCGAGTTATTCCGCGCTTTCCCGTAACACGGTCTCTTCGGTCTCGGAGCGCACACTGAACTCTGCCTGTCTGCTCGATTTGTAGTTGCAACGCGCTTGGTTTCCACTTAGCACCCCACATGTTGTATTGAGTGTTTCGTCGAGACGGTTTGTCGCTGCATCGAATTGTGTTCGCATGACGTCGTATTTACCCATTGCCACTTCAGACATGAGACATCACAACTTCATACAACAAGGATGCCCTAGTCTTGTAGATCAATTGGTTGCTCGCTTTTGGTACCGTCCGTTAGTCACGTTCAGGACGCTTTGCTCCCCTTGATATGAACGCCACTCTGTAAAAACGCTGTCGCAGAAATTGCTCATTTACAAAATACCTGCGGAAAGGAGACAGGAGGAGACCAACTGTCAAACGGGTTCGTGGTTTGGTTGTAATGACGGACCCGTGAGTCCGCCCGTGAACTAGCTCTTAAAAGAGCCGATCTGGCTCTACAAAAGCACCACGAACCAGACCTGTGCTCATGAATACAAGCACATTCTACAGAGATATTGGGAAATTCGCTTTGACTGCCAGAACGAACGGCACATGCAGGCGCCGAGAAGGATTTTTGAAAGGGTGAACGACAGTGGTCTACGCGATTAATGTTCGGGTACCGCTGCCACAACGTTGACGAGTCCGCAACCCGAAAAGTATTCAGACGACGGCATCGGCTCGAAATCTCGCGGCCGCCCTGCGCGCCGCCCTCAAGCAGCCCGCCTCAGCAGCAGCAAAAACATCGAAGACAGCAGCAGCAGCGGCATCCATCTCTACCACGTCGGCGCAACCCCCGGCGGACGCCGCAACCCGCCACGCACTAGCCGTCGACGACTGCAATACAACCCACCCAGCCTCCCCTTCCTCCGCCCCGCGGCCAGCCCAACCCACACCGCCTCACCGCCTCCTACAGCTCCTTCTTCAGGGCTCTGCCAGGTCCAGGTCCAGCATCGCAGAGATTGCGGAGGCGCAGGCATCGGGCGACAGGGCGGCGCGCGCCGTCGCGGCTTGCCGCCCTCCACCCCCGCATCCCGTAAGCGCCCATTCGAACCCGCAGTAGCAGCACCAGCCGCCTACCCGCTGCGGCGCGCCGGTCCGGGCCCTATGGAGCTGTGGGTGCCGTCACGTGACAGCGCCCGAGCGGCGGCGGGTGAGGCCTCAGAGGGCCGGGCGGCTAGTAGGCGGAACGGCACTCGGGACGTCGACGGTGTTGTCACCGCCGCCGCCGCTGTCACCACCGCTGCGTGGAGTGATGAAGGCGCGGCGGGCTGCGGCGGCAGAGGCAGCGGCCGGAGGGCCTCCGGCAGCGGCCGGGGTCCCGCGGGCGGCCGGGATTCCCGAAGCAGGCAAGCCCCGAGGGAGGCAGACGGCCAGAGGGGACGAGCGGGGGGGCGGAGGAACTGGCGAAGGGGGGCCGGTGGCGGTGGCGGCCGAGGGCGGCGAGGCCGTGGCGGACCAGGGCGCGGGTGGGTGTTGTGTGGGGTGTTGTTAGGGTTGGGTGATCGGTCAGTGAGTGGAGTCTGTCTGCCTATCTGTGTGTCTGTGTCTGTCTGGCTGTCTGGCTGGCTGCCTGTCTGTGTGTCTGGCTGTCTGGCTGTCTGTCTGTCTGGCTGTGTGTCTGATGAAGTGGGTGACCTGGGACCTCTCATGTGAGGAGGGGTGTCCAGGGACGTACGGCAGGTCGGAGGTGGCAGCTGGAGCCGGGGATAGGGGACCTCCGGCACCTGGCTGAGTGCTCAGCTGCCTTGCGATGCAGTCTGAGAAACCCAAGGGGGGGGGGAAGGGGGGGAGGGGGAAGAGGAGGAGACTTCACCCGGAGGAGGCTTCATTAGTCACTCACCGCCGGGGTATCGGCCTTGGGGCCCGTGAGGCCGGAGGACCCCTAGGACTTTCTCCTCCTCCTCACACAAAGGCAGGATGGCAGAGTCCCTCCCCTCCCCCCCCTGCAGGCCGTCCGAGCGGCCCTCCCACCCCACCCACTTCCTGGCACTGCGTCTCTCCCACCAGGCGTCAGTGACGGACGCCATCCAGCGGGTGCGCGACCTGTGGAGGGTTGCCGGTGGAAGGGGCCACTGGGATAACAAACGCACCGCGCACCTCGCTTGGTCTCTTGGCATGTGTCTGTCCGTGTGTTCGTGTGGGTATTCTGCCTGCGCGCCGCACGCCCGCAGCCCCCCGTTCCCGAACGCTGATCTGGTGGTTGTTTAGGAGGTGGCTCTCTCCTTTTGCCCTCAACCCAACCCCACCCCTTCCGCTTCGCCCCCCGCCCCCTCCAATCCGTCCCCAGGTCCAGACTGCCCTGCGCACGTACCACCCCTCCCTGGAGGACTTCCTGGAGGCGCCGTCAAGGCGCACCTCACCCTGATGGTGATGGCGCTGGGCGAGGACCCTCTGAGGGGTGCGCACCCGCACCCGCAGCACCTGCCGGACTCGCCGCCGGCTGCAGCGGCTCCATTGGTGCCGGCTCCGGAACCGTTCACATCGCCGCCAGGGGACCTGCAGCAGCGGCATCAGGAGGGGCCGCAGCGGCAGCAGCCGGGGCCCCGAGCTGCCCTGGCGGCTGGTGCACTGCCTGCGGCGGATGGCGGCGCTGCCCGGGGCGCTGCAGGACGCGGAGGTGGAGGGCCGCTGCAGCTGCAGCTGCGAGGCCTGGGGGCGTTCGGCAG